>JAQFZU010000126.1:0-46711 GCA_034696185.1 Henia vesuviana | reverse complement strand
AAAAAAAAATTATTTTAAAGAAAATGAAAACCACAGCTTAGACGCAACCTACACACAAATTTCGCACATAAAACTAAAGGTAAAAAATTAAAATATTTTAAATTTTTTTAAATTCCAACACGATTAAAATCTCTTATTAAAAAAAAAATCTTAAAATTAAAAAAAAAAATTAAAAAAAAAACAAATTGAATGAAATCCTTCAACCCCATGAAAAAAGAATGAAAAGTTACCTTTCCTGCCCTACCAATAACTCTTTAGCTACTACCAACTGGTTTCTTCCTTTATTCGCGATCTTCAGGTCCCCGAGAAGTGTTGGACTTAAGGTTGGGGGTCATGTGACCACTGTGATCTCTGCACGAGACGCGTAGTCCCTTGGTCAGAGGCCTTTAACCTTTACCCTTTGAACTCTCGAGGGCTGTAGGAGTTTTCAAACAGATCAGCACGTGTCCTCATCTTACCAATTCTATATTAAACGTGAATGAACTCATCTTTTCATTCATAGCAATAGCCTTTGACTATAATGCGAACCAATGGTTTTTCACTGATAAAATACATTTATAAACGATATAAATTATAAAAATACTAAAATGATATTTTTAGTTGTTTACATTTTTATTGGGGAAAATTGCGATTTTGACCCTCGAAGCTGCTTAAGATGGAAGGAATTGGCATAAAGAAACCAGTCCACAGACAGAAAAGCAGGGAGGGGAGAGAAAATACAGACAGAGGGAGGCAAAAGTGGCTGTTAGGTGGAGGGGGACATTTCCCAAGTTTTTACCAGAGGGGTGAGGTATATTTTTCTAGGGGTAAAGTTTGTAAGTAAACTACTTCCTGTAGCAACTAACTGATCTATGCTGCTTGCTGTGGACTATTCGCCACTATTTTTCCTTTTTTACGTTTTTATTTAAATTTTTTTTTCTTCGATACTGTACTATTGGATTTTACTGTAGTTAGTTGAGGTAGGCAAATCATTATTTTTATATTAATTTTTATCTTTTGTCATCTTTTTTTATGGGTTATGATTCGCTTCATTTACCTGTTTTATTTTTAATATTTCCTTTTTTTAATAGTGGAATTGTTTTTGTTTTTAAGTTGGATTTGTTGTTGGGTGATCTCTAGGTATTTTAAATCAATCGATTTTTTTTAAAATCGCTATCTTAAACCGTGACTTTGAATCAGTAAGTTTTTGGTTGACCACACCCATTTTTTTGACGAATTCGAATATCTTTTGTCTTTTTTAGTCGAAACATGGAATTAATTAAGCTGATTAAAAAATGAATTTGATATTTAAGTATCACAATTTTCGAAAATTTTATGACAACGGTTAAATTTTGAAATTATTTAATTTTTTGGATTAGGCCTAACCCATATCAATTTCCAGTGACATGGGGCTTTTTCTGAAATGATAAATTTATTTAATGCTCACAGACAAAATATATTTTCTTTTAGTTGAAAAAAAAAATTGATTTTATTTAAACTGTATTTTCGAATATGAAAATCAGGCGCATCTGATAAAGTAAATCTTAAAAAAACAATTTATAAATTGATGTTATATAAATAAACCACAATAAATATTTTATTAACGTAATATAAATAAAATTTAGTATTAATCATTAAACAAATAACCAAAAAGACTACATCCAATCAACTGTTTTCACTAAATCCAGTAAAAATATTTAAAAAAATAAATTTTATTTTAGATTTAAGCAAGTTTCTATGGCAAATTATATTAAATCATAAGATATTAATAACAGAAAACAACTGAAAAATTTTCTAATAGTAGAGATTGAAAATAAATACCGATTTTCAATGTTTTTCAATGTAGTGCGAACTTACGTTTAACGGAGAACTTTACCTTATGAAATCGGGGCACCACGGGTTTGTTTTAACTACCAAAATTATTATTAATTTAATTTAACTTTATAAGTGATTTTAATTTACTTTATTTATAATTTGGGCTTATTATATTTTTTGTTTAATAGTAAAAATAAGGTAGATTGAAAAGCGAAGGGCCTCGATGTTGTTTTAATAGGCCTATTAGGATTTTTCTGAATTTTGCTGACGTGTTTTTTTCTTGTGAAATATAAAATTTAATTCCCAGAATTTGAAAATTTGAGTGGGATTATTTAACTGAAGATTTATCAAATTGATATCTATTTTTAGCAAATCAAACAAGTAAAATAATATTTGTTACATTTTTAGATTATAGATGGCCTTCGTATAAAAAGTCGTATAAAAAGTCCTATAAACAGAACTTTAACAAAAATTTTAATTAAATTAATTAATTTGATTTTTTTCTGTCTAAATATATTTAATATTTAGAAAATAACCTTAATTAAGGTATATTTGTTCATTTTTAATTTCAGTTTCACATTTATAATTTAAACTTAAATTTTTTTATTTTATTTTTTCCCTTAACAACAATTCCAGCCTTGAATGAAATGGACATAACAGAAAAGCTTTACATTATCTTTACACTAAAAAGTTGAAGAACGAGAAAATTTTAAGTTGGAAGTGAAAAGGGTCACTAATTCATTTTAGAAGCCCAGTTATGATTGGTTAAAAATAGACCAATAACACATCTCTCAAGCAGCCTAATCAAATTGAAGCGACTGCTTTCCTTTTTAACGGCCAGTCAATTTTCCCATTGGTTTAACGACATTTAATTCGACCGGTAGAAAATTGACTTACTTTTTAAATCCGAATAAAATATTCGTTACAATTTTTTTTTTTAATTTCTTTTTTTCTAAATCCACAAAATCAAATGCCGAATTAATAGAGGTATTCAGTTGGCCTTATTTTCAATCGAGTGCTAATCATGGACGGTAAAAATATTTCAAGGTTTCTTTTCCCCCAACCAATGAAACTGACCCCACGCGATGAACTTCAATGTTCAATCCCCTCTTGGATGTGAGGGATGAGTACATTTTACCCTACGGGGAATAGGATTTTCATTCCTTTCTTTTTTTCTCTTTTTTTATTTAACTCATTTGCTTTCTTTAATCGTCAAAATTATCCCAACTTTATACATCTTTTATTTTTAGACCATTTTATCGATCGTTATGAATTCTACGCATAATTTTAGCGAGTAATTTTTAACGGATTTTAATTTATTTATCTCGCACTAGGTGGCGGTGGAGATTGGGTTTATTTTGATGTTTTTTCCCGTATTTACTTTTTTTTTATCCGTTGCATCTTTTTCATATGTTTGAATAGACTAAGGCAGGTGTTTGAAGTTTAATCAACTATGGAAATAGTTAAGAAAAGTTAAAGTTAATGTTGAAAATGTAAAATCTTAACGAGTCTCTACTTTTGGGAGTCATAAATGATTCATAACGTGGTTAAAGTCTTGATTGTTTAATTAGTTTATTAAAGTGAGTCTTTTTCAAGTTAAAATTTTATTTATTTAAAATATCAACAACTGATATTTAGCATAACAAAAGTAGGAAGTAATTGTTGGTTTTTTTATCTCAGTTTAAATTGTCGAGTTATTTTTGTGATGATTTTTTCTTCATTTGATATATTTTCAAAGCATTGCCATTATTTTTGCAACCAACACTTGGTATTTTTAGTCAATTCTTATTTTAAAATAAAAAAAGTTTTTTGAAAATGCAATTTTAATATTAATATAATTTGTAATGGCAAAATTCTCCATTTCTGCAAACTGCTGCTGTTGGTGTTAGTGTTGAAATTATAATTTTCGAAACTAAAGAGACTCGTTAATTGTGCAGCTGTTAATTTGTTCAGTTCAAAAGTGTTTATTCGAGAATTTGGATTTTAGAGATTTTCTTTTCGGGTCTTTTAAGTAATGATGTGGTGAAACGTGTGAGGGAGAGTTAGTATTAATAAATAAATAAATAAATAAAATCAGCTTTTATTATAATTGATTACTGTTAGTCAATTTGGAAAAGACTTGACCTCAATTCTAAGTTTAAACCCAGACAGTTATAAGAATCTTGTTTTCTTTTTCGAGTTTGTCGTCAATTTAACCTGGCCCATCTCCAGATTCAAGTTCAGCTCCTTAAACAGTAGAATCTTTTTCAATTATTTCAAATACCGACATTTTTTTATATTTGCTATAAAAATTTATTTTTAAATTCTAATTTCTTTTCTAAATTTTTATTTTTATATAATATAATTTTTAAACACATTTAAAAACTTCAAAATTTTTTTAAAAAAAAAATTACCAAGTTCAATCTAACTAAATAAGAGTTAAAATTAATGTTGAAATAGTTGAAAAATTAATTAAAATTGCTATTTTGAATGTTTTGAGATGTCCATTCGAAATAAATAAAAGGAAGTATTTGTGGTACCGCCCTCGGTCTTGGTTTATTGGTTAGTGTAAAAAAAAATTAGTTTAATCAGTTTAACATTTATTTAGGAGCTTTTTAAAATGTTAATATTTAATGAAATATTATTATTTAATATTTTAAAGTAGAGTGGACACTCTTCTTATATAAATTTTTGTTTAATGTTTTTATTTTTCTTTTTCAAAGACAAGTTTAGTTACAAATAATTTCCAGTTATTGAAGATTGTATTGATGTAAATATTCGACTTTTTTGTTTACAATCAAAAAAACAGGTCAACACCAAAGATGATTAAATTCGTCTAATTTGCTTAGAAACGTATTCATATGGTCACAATAGACTTTCTAACAAATTACAAAATGTTGTCTTGGTTTTGTTCTCTAGATTTTGATTACTGTAAAAACTGTCAACATGTGGGGTGTTCCTCGGTTTGCTTTCAATGGCGAAATGAATTCTCACTTTACTTAAGCCTTGATGGCAATAGTGATCATTCTATGATAGTAATAGCACTAAATTGGCAAAATAAAGAGTCTCTCAACAACTCAAAGTGAAACCTAATTTGATGATTGATGAAATCCTTTGTAAATTTGGACCAAAAAAAAATTCAAGAAAATTCCAACTGAGATGTTTGATGTGCAATGATAATTTCTCCTTTCTAAAACATCTTGTCATTTTAACAAAAATTCAAAACCTAAAAAAAATTGTGAAAATAAAATTAGAATGACAATTTAGAACCAACTAATATAACTACAAATCTAAAGAATAAAATATTAGATAATTTTCATTGGATTTTTTCAATTAAAGGAAAAAAATTCCCTAACTTATATAGATGTATCTGACACATACCAATGAGATCATCATTAGGGAATTTATTGGCAACACATGAGGATTATTAAAAACATGTGCTTAGGTTAAATCTGCATCACAACAGAGAAAATGTCAACATTTAGGAATACATTTCAATCTATTAAAATAATTTCTTAGAATTGTTGAGATTTGTAAAATTAATGGTTAAATGTTATATAAACTTTATATGAGAATAATAGTGAAATAATTGAATTGTCACTTAATTGTGATGTTGTTGTTTAGTCATGAGTTTAATGAGTTGTGAAGCAGTTTCAACAGAATTTAAAGTATTTGAATTTAAGTTTAAAGTTGTAACTTCAATTTTAAATTGTCAGTACTTGGTAGTGAAGCTGGGTTTGTATGTGTTAAGCATGAGTGCAGTGACCTAACTCTTTATTGATTTCTAGTTTGCTGGTGGTGGGATATGCAATGCTTTAGTGGCGCTTAAATTGACATTGGATTAAATTGAGGAATTCCAATTTTATCAGCAAATTGAAATCACCAATGGCATTGTATTAAATCAAGTTGTCATTTCCCATGGGACTGTCGAATCATTTTGTAAATCTGATTTGAATAAATGCAAAAACCTGCGCTTAAAATAATGTTAGAATCCCTAGTGTCAGCGAAAAGAAACTGTTGGTAGTTTTTCCAAGAATATGCCGAAGGAAAGAAAAGTTAGAAAAAAAATATACTCCGGAAATTATTTCGTGTTCTTTGACTTGCTTTCTTTGAATTTGCTGGTTTATTAATGAACGCGCATGCGTTGATAGGTACGGCAAAAGAGAGAATAAAAATGTAAAATGTGGAGTTTAATAAGAAGAATAATAAGCTTCGAAATTATTAGAAACATTTGAAATTATTTCCAGCTGAAGATAAATATTCCAAAGTTATTAAAATTAGATTTATTTGGAAATTGGTCCTCGAAATGTTTAAAAATAATAATACATAAGGATTTAAGCATTTTTTAGAATAAAACTTCTTTTTAATTATTTTATTATGAAAATTTTTTTTTTTTTTCATTTTTCTAAGGAAATTTTTATTTAAATTTTGAAAGTTTTAATTGGTATCAAAATAATGTTTTATAATTTATCTTTAAAAATAATAGGGAGTGTGATGGAAAAAAGTTATAAATTTGAATTATAACTTACACGCCATAAGTATATAAAGATAAAATATAAAAATTAAAAATAAATCAATAAAACCCTAAGTTTATAATAAATTTGTCTGCGAAACACATATACAGTGTTTATTATGGTTTAAATAAAAATAATAAATTTTCAACAAAAATCGAATCAACTTATAAACACAAAAAAATATAAAACTGACCCAAAAAAAACACAAAAGTTTAAATCACTTATTTTTCTAATAGTACAAATACTTCAAATTTTTACTCAACTGAAACAGCTGATAAAGAAAACTAAGGCTTAAACATTGGGACTAAAATTTAACTGCAGTTACTTATCACCATTAATTTATTTTAATTCTTACAGAACTAAATGAAATTTAAGGTTTAAAAGTACGAAATCCTTACCTTTAAATTATGCTTATTTAAACTCAATAGGCTATTGGGGTATTATTATTTTTTCCACATTTGCTTTAGAGTTAGTGGGATTGGGGCCTCACTGAGGGGTTGGTTATGTGTGGGAGAAACCAAACTGAAATTCACACGAGGTGAGAATGGTTAATATAAAGTGGGGTGAATAAAAATACTGGACTACTTTGAATGTACTCGTAGGCTAAACTATCGATTATTCGATTTAAGATCGATATACTTTAAATTTTACATTTAAAATAACAAAAAAATTTTTTTGTTAGATTAAAGTAATAATAATTTAGTTTGAATAGAAGTACAATCGATAAGTCGAGATTGTTCGTATAGACACTTTCGATGACTATTCATAATGTTGTTCGATTCTGAAACATGTATTTTAAAGGTTGATGAACCCAAAATTGTGCAATGAAAATGACAAAATATTTCGCACTCGACTCTGGATCCTCCACTCATCTCGAGTGTTTTTTTTCCAAGTGCGTCAATTAAATGAAATAATTTAATTTTTATCGACTTCAATTCGAAGAACAATAATCAATTTAATGAGAAGAAATGTGAGAATTTTGTTTTCAAAACTTATAAATTAATTGCCACTTATCATTTTGATTCAAACGAAAGAATAAAAAAATCATTTTGGGCGTCAACTCGATAAGTTGCGTCGAGATAGTTTATTTTACATAGGTTAGTTAATGTTTTTTTTTTTTGGCACACCATTTGACATTCAAAAATAAAATTAACACTAAAATCAAATAACAGTTCGAATATAATTTTTTCTGGAAAAATCGACTTTTTAAATAAACCCCTCTATTGTCATACACCCACTCGTAATCGGTGAGTAATCCACGGACAAACCAATGCACGTCAGGGATAATGATTTGCTCCTCTGTTTTTGCTGTTTCCTCCGTGACACGTCATTCAGAACGGGTCAAGGCAAAATATAATTATAATCAGCATTATTAAAATCATTTGAAAAAAAAAAATTCCATTCAAATCTTTTATTTGCATTTCACTTCGAAAGCAAAAATTTTTTTTTTTTTTTTATAAAAATAATAAATAAATTTTATTAACAACTTACTAAAACAATAAGAAATGAGTAACGAAATAGTTAAGAGATGAAAACAGTGTTTGACATTGTTATCGCGTCAGTTACGAGCGAGAACAGAGCAACTTCGCGCCACGAGTCGCGGGAGAAAACCATGAATGGTGTGTTCCGTTGACGTCACCGAGCATGAGTACTCGGTCGCGAGCGCTGCATTCTGTGCTGCCATTTTCATCCGAACGCTCGTTTCTCCGGAGTATAAGTGCGATCTGGGTGCATCGTAAGATTGTTCTAGTGGACAGACTTTGATCGGGAGGCGACAGACAAGCGGGCAGTGGGTGCAGTGTCGAGAAAGAATAGAAAGCAGTAAAAGTCACGTGATAGTGCACCACGTGGGAAGCTTTGAAATGCCAAGGATTTCGGTGCGTGGTCAGTGAACGGGCGACACTGGGAATTAGTGCTCTTCTCTATTTGCACTTTGTTATCGTGTTTATTTATTCGAGCGTGGCTTTTCTCTTCGCTGCTTCTAGGTCCAACTGTGAGCCATGAATAAGTTGTATGTAGGCAATTTACCGGCCGACGTGAACGAAGGCACATTGCGTCAACTTTTCTTGGATAAAGGCATCAATTGCACCAATGTACTGGTCAAAAAGGGAGGTTATGCCTTCGTCGACTGTCCCGATCAAACTACGGCCGACAGAGCTATCGACAGTTTGAACGGTAAGTGCATTTCGTTTTTCTTTGTATAGCATTTACGCGCTAAACGCTCGTTTTAAGCGGCCTAAAAAGCGGGCAAAAACTATTTGGGTCATAGACGAAGCGTGTGCCAGCATCACATGGCATACACAATATGGCTGCTCGCCGGCTCTACTCTCATTTTATATTGACATGACTCACTTGTTTATAAACTTAAACATCCAAATGTACACAATACCATTTCTATTACCGACATTTATATTCAATCTTTTATTTTCACCACTTAATGGCCGAGCAACTAATTATACAATTTCAATGCTCTCACGGTAATGGATGTAAAGTTGGAATTTTTATTACTTTATCAAACAAATAAATCAATTTTTATATCAAATAAATTATTTCAAATCGAGAAAATATAAAAAAAATTTATTAAAATACCTTAAACAAGAACCATCTTCTTCACACCTTAAGTATTTTGATCGAGCGCATGTTTTGGATAAGTCGAAGCGAAATATAAGATTTGATTGAATTTATTTGATGTAGTTGCAGTTTGAAATTGATTGAATAGAAATGCAATATCGGTGTTAAAAGTTAGAGCGCATGGTGTTAGGCCTAGTGCTAAGCCTAAAGGCGTATATTTTGGAATAGCCTACTATTTAAACAGATCGTTTAGCAACTGGCGATGCGAAATTCACTCGAAACGAAAATATCGAAACGAATTTTATATTACAACTATCGTTCTAGGTGAAATTCACCCGAAAATGCGATTTTTACCTATTTTTGCTCGAGTTAAAAATATGGGCGTTGCTGATTTGATAGATACAAGTGATGTATTTTTGAGTTTAAAATATTTTTTATTGCCTTTTGGTATTGGGAATAATAGAAAATTTTGGATTAATTGCTTTTATTAAGTGGGAAAGTGTCCGTTATTTGATATTTGTGCTTTTATTTTTATTTTGAGTTTTTTTTTTTAATTATTCGTTACAATTTTATTTGTTTATTTCTTTGTAGGGTATAGTTTTATGGGTACAGCCTTATTAGTAGAGCCTTCGGTACCGAGAGGAAGAAGGTAAGAATTTATATACTTTTTTAAAAATTTTATTTATAAAAAAATGTTTGAAATGCGCAGCTTTTTATAGGGGTTTTTGTTGGGGGATAAATGTTGGGATTTAAATTTTTTTTCTTTTTTAAGTCGGTAAAAATAATATTTTTTTTTTTTGTACATTAATCTTGAACAAGGGTCAGTTTTCACTTCCTTTTGGAAGATTTTAAGATGCTTGAATTACAGTTTTATTTTTATTTTTGATTGGTAATTAATTCGCGTTCGAATTGTCTGTGTTTTAAACTTGTTTTAACATTTAGTTTACCGAGAAAGCAATTTTAATCAAGTAACGTATTTAATACGGACATCCAAGAAGCAAAAATCAGGTTTTTTTCTACCCTGTAATAACAACCTGCGAGATTTTCTTGGAATATAAAACTGAAATTTGTTAGTTATTATTTGGTATAAAATGTTATTTAATAGCTAAAAAAATGTGATATTTTTAAATTTAATTTTTTTTTTTAGTATTTTGTTACCTTTTAATGTCTACAGGCATTGGTAACAATTTGATAAAATAAATTCAAGTTTCGTAAAATATGTAAGAAAAACGTAAACAAATTATCCAATACTGGTTTAAAATTACTTGCAATTTGAAGTATATTTTATGACCATTTCTATTCGGATTCATAACAGTGATTAGGTTGTGACCGTCTAAACATAATTGATAATATTGATCCAGTGGCACTGTAAGGAAAGAGAAAAATATTTAAATACCGAATAGATAAATTTGTTATATGAGAAAAGTATACTCGTGCATTTTCCCACGGAAATTTACTATTACTGTTTATTGGCAATGTTAAATGCAAGGACACGTTTATTATCCGGTCGTCGTAATAGTAAAATTGTCTTACTTGGCCTGACCTTTGTTTCTTTAAATTAGTCGAAACACATAATAACGGCATCTTCTTCCAAGGAAGTGTTTTGCACAATTAATTGTAATTTTTCGTTGAATTATAGCAAGAGTGATTATAATTAAGAGATTTAGTAAATGTCAATGGAAGATTAAAGTTGGAAAATCCGCGTTTTTTGTGACTTCGGATTAGTACCGAATTAAATCGTCAGAAGGCAGTAGCGTTAAGAAGCGCGGTACGGGAAATTTTTCCTTTTCGTTTTGCCGTTTTCAAACTGGGGTTTACAAATCTGGCTGCAAATGCAAGTGAGTAAATATTTAAGAAATATTTGGGGAAAAGGTAAATGCGAGAAGTTGTTAATAAATTGTGTAAAAACTATAATAGATACGACAAAGGATTTTTCGTTCAACCTCATCGCTTTACGTGGAATATGCGAAATAATGACCGGTTATATATTTTTTGTTTCGGCGAAATAAAAGGTCGTAAAGACGTAAAAAGTCGGACTTGTCACATGTTTAATTGCCCCTAAAAGTAATTAAAACGTCGATTCATTTGTTGGATAAGAAATTCTAGGTCATTTCGTATTCGGCGAAGGCTATTAATTATTTTGCTGAGGTTAAATGAAAATATGAAGATTTAACCCTAACGTAAATTTAACAAAAATCTTTTTAAATCCTTAAATGCAACAAAAATTATTTAACAAATTTTAAGGCACTTAAAAATTTCACTTTAAATAATTTTTTTTTTAAACTTATTAATTATAACTATTAAATCAAAATGAGCTATGTTGGTGTAGTGTGAAATTTTAATTTAACGACAGTTTTTGTTGTGCAAGAAACCATTAAAAAAAGGTTTTTAAAAACTATTAATAGCGAACTGATCCGTACATGACATTTCTTTTGTCATACTCACACTTATATTTATTCTAAACTCTAGTAAATTCGAGTAGTTATTTGAGAACTTGAAATTAATATATCGATATTTTTTCTGTTTATTTTATTGATTAGAATATTAGTGGTTCTTAAATCACGTGGGTGATTTGCTTTTGCCGAATGATTGGGGGCGCTGTGTAAGTTAATTTGATATGGCAGGTTTGTGGCCGCTAGCGAGAGTAAAAAACTGAAGCTTTGAGAAGTTAGTAACGTTTAAAAACATCACCGTTATGATACCGCTACAGCCACCGTAAGGTGAAAGTTACAGTCGTAAGAGAAAAGAGATTTCGAGTTGTCGACATGAGTAGAAAGTAATTTAATCAAGTTTTTAACCCGTTATCACTTTGTGTGTTTTAATTGTTTTTACCTTAACTAGAATTAGTTAAATATTATGCAAATATTATTTTGATATTTCGGCGAATGTTGGGAAAATATGAGATAAATTTATCGATTTATCGTATTAATCGCTGAAAATTTATCTATATTGACAAGGCGAGAGGTCAAAATTGCTAACTTTGTTGCTAGTCGAGATTGAATGAAAATAAATTGAATGAAATAAATTGATAAACAATTGCTTTTAATGTGAATTTGAAAGGTAATTTTTATGGATGTTTAAAAAAAAATTAAAGTAAAAATTTGAATTTACTTTAAAGGCTTGGATTGTAAATTTATTTCATTTAACTATTGATTTGTTAAACAGGAAAAGATAAGTCAAGGCCGTGTTCTTAATTGTGGATTTGTAATAAGTGACTAAACTCGTGTTTATTGTTAGTTGCGAGAAATTAAGATTGATATTCATAGATTTTATCTGATTAATGCGAATTTTATACGGAAAGGGAATAAGAAATGATATTTTTAAAGTTAAATTTTCTTTCGAGTTTGATTTAGTCTAAATAATAGTTAGTTTTGTCTATACTTTTTAAATGGAATTGTTATTTTTAAATAAAAAGCTGCGCATAAATTATTTAATAATTTTTTATTGACTTTTGATTTCGAAAGTTCACCGTTATGACAGTCCTTCTTTCAGAAGTCGGACCAACCGAGTGCAGGTAACCAACATAGCTGACCATGTGAAATGGGAAGATTTAGAAAATTTGATTGGAAATTTTGGAACAGTACAAAAATGTGATCAAGGTAAGTTTGATTGAGTTTTTAAAATTAAATTTGTATTTATTTGAAATTTTGTACTTTCAGTACCAAGCAAAGAGAACTATACTTGCGTACACGTCACTTATGACACTCAGGAACAAGCTCAACAGTGAGTTGGAATTGTACACATGAATGAAAGGAATTATTGATTGAATTTTTTTGTTTATGTTTGTAGAGCAGTCGCGCAGTTAAATAATTACGAATTCGAAGGTTCAGTGCTCAAAGTTGACTATATAATGGAGCAAAATCGCCAAACCAGACAACCTCGAGGCCGCCCGACACGTGGTGGTCTTCAATTCTCAGGGATGCCAGGAACTAATCTACGAAGCACAGATTTTCCTTTAAGGTTTTCAATTTGGTTAATACATTTGGCAAATTTTTTATTAATTTTTTTTTATTTTTAAAAATTAGAATCTTAGTCCTTAGCGAAATGGTAGGTGCCATAATTGGTCGCCAAGGTGGAACAATTAGGCAAATAACTCAACAAACGAGAGCGAGGTATAATTATCAATTGAATTGAAATTTTGAATTTTGAATTGAAATTGAGATTGAAATTTTATTCAATTAGAGTTGACGTTCATAGGAAAGACAATGCCGGTTCACTTGAAAAGGTAAATATTATTTTAGTTTTTAGTATATGTAGCGCTCGATGTTTGTTTTCACTAGAAAGTTAGCAAATTTTTTAAACAATTTGGAAAATTGATTTAATCAGTTTAAAAAAAACAATTGCTAATGTTCTTTTGAAAATTGTGTAAGTATTGTTTATCATTATTAACTTAATCAATATTAACAATTAGGGTGTGTTTTTGCGATATGGAGATTTTTATCTACACGAGTTATCGTTTTAAACAATTTATGGAAAATTGTTTAAAGTTTATAATGTTGTGTAACATTTTGATTTAACCAAAACAAAAGTTCAAAATTCAAATATTTCAAATTTTTAAAAACACTTATTTTATATTATTTGCAAGTTAATATCGCAATAGGACATAACCTTTATTAGTTGCATGTTTCCTAGTAAAATTGTCATCGCATGCAATATTAAAAAGTCCATTCACAAATTATTTTAAAAAAACAAGTAACTTATGAATTAATCGTGTAAGTTCATTGAATCGATAAACCAGTGAAACATCTCCAGATTTCATTATCCTACTCGACATAAAACATCAAACTTCAAAATTTTCCATTTTTCTACCCCACTCATAAACTCGAGATGTTTTTCTGAACTAATATTAAACTAAACATAGCACAATTTTTAGTTGTGATCAATTGACAGTTTCTTGTCTGGACCTTTTATAATTTAGGAATGAACTTAAAACATCTTGTTTACAGCGCATCATTTTTGTCTCTATTGAAATCCACATCCTCAGAGATTTATTTCTGAGCGATTAGTTGGGTTTTCAATAGAGAGTCCGAGTTCATTCCTTTCTGACACGTGTAATGTGCTCAGCAATCCCCTTTCCAGGCGATCACCGTTTATGGGGCACCAGAGAATTGTACAAATGCATGTAGGAAGATTCTTGAAGTAATGTGTCAGGAAGCACAGAACACAAACAAAGGGTGAGTGGGATGCTACTACAAAAGGTACCAGCATGTCATCTGTGTCGAAGTCCTGTTTCTTCGTTCTGTCAACAGGGGGCTGCACGCATCGAGTGTTTGAAGATATTTGTTTTTCACATTTTTTAAATAACTCGCATCTTGATATCGTATTTCCTGCCATTAGTCAAAATTCTGAATAAAAAATATAATTTGAAATTTTGAAAACATTTTACAACTCTTTTAAAAACTTTATGGCTGACTCAAAGATTTATGCAAACGAGTTACATATTTATGAATATAAATGATTGTTGAGGTTAACTCAGACATAAATTTATGGAAACTGTTAACAGATGATAGATTAATTGACAATTTAAATTTAATTGCTGGAAATTCGATAATTTAAAATAAAAGTGTACTAATATATAAATGTTTAATTTTTAGCCGTATGTTTTGTGACCGTAGGTAGGTTATAATTGAAAGAAAATTTTAATTCAGTATGGAATGTTTATGAAAACAATGTTTTAAAGCTTGATATTTAAATTTGTAGATTAAAACACTGTTAGTATCTAAATTTAAAATTTTTTGTTTTATTAACTGTTTTGTAAACTGAAATTTTTAATCTTTTTGTTTTGGATGTTTGTAAGTGGTAAAACAATAATTTAGGTCATGTGTTTAGGTGACATCGTTTTAGCATAATGAAATTGCATCTTACAGGGAAATCCCGCTGAAAATTCTTGCCCATAATAATTTAATAGGGCGAATAATTGGTAAAAATGGTAACACAATCAAGCATATCATGCAGGAAACCGACACAAAGATCACCGTATCTAGGTAAAATTAGTTTTTAAAAAAATCGAAATTTAAAGCAAATTTTTAAAAAACATTTTCTAGTATTCACGACGTCAATAGTTTTAACCTCGAAAGAACTATAACGATTAAAGGCACTGTTGAAAACATGTCCAAAGCCGAAGCAATGATAAGTGCCAAACTTAGACAAAGTTATGAAAACGACTTGGCTGCAATGGCTGTAAGTGAAATAACAAAAAAAAAAAATACTTCGACTATTTTTGTGACTCGCTTCCTCATTTATCGTCTCATACGCACGAAAATTCGCAACTTTAAAAATGTTTAAACATAATTTGATTTCTTTTATTGACATCTTAACTATTTCAGCCTGGCGGAGGTAATTCAATGCCCTTGAATTCTTCGTGTGTAACATCTTCATATGATGAGTTGTCAGCAGCGTGGCCTGCTGCAGGTGCCGACCTGCCACTGGTGGGTGGTGGTGGCGCCTTTTCGGAAGAGACGGATGGAGCCCCTGACCACCGGGCTGAAACAGTTAATGCTTACTGTTTGTCGATTTAATCACTTGTTTTCTAATTTTTGATACCCGACGATATTAACATCTTGTGGTTGTATGAAAATTGTTATAAATTGTTTTCTTTTCTTTCTTTTTTGTGAAAAAGTTTTTCGGGTGTTATAGAAGGGAGTGAATCGTTTGTATTGTGTTTTGGTATTTTTTTTTTATTATCGTACTATTTGTATAACTGAATTTATGTAATTGCAGCCACAAACGATGATGTTTCCAGGCTTGCATCCGATGGCTATGATGTCGACACTCGGGGCTGGTTTTCCTCGAGGTCCTGCACCGTACGGGGTGTACGGCTCTGGTAGCTATATGCCCACAATGTACCCTGGGTCCATGGTACCATCTCAACAGGCACCACCTCAGGAAACCACTTTTCTGTATATTCCGAATGCGGCAGTTGGAGCTATCATTGGGACGAAGGGCACTCACATACGGAACATCATTCGATTTTCGGGAGCATCTGTCAAAGTAGTGAATTCATTTAAATCTAGAATTTTTTTTAAAGTAAATTTACTTTCAGATTGCTCCTTTAAATAAAGATGAGCCGGCAGATCATACGACGGAAAGGAAGGTTACCATCGTAGGAACACCGGAGGCTCAGTGGAAGGTGCGTAATTTTTTTTTAAGTTCTCGAAATTATTTATTTGTAATTTCTTTAAAGGCTCAATTTTTGATATTCGAAAAAATGCGAGAAGAAGGTTTTGCTGGGACTGACGATGTTAGGTTGAAAGTCGAAATAATGGTGCCATCGAGCCAAGTCGGAAGAATAATAGGCAAAGGTGGACAAAATGTAAGTTTAATAATTTTTTTTTTTTTTTAATTACAAAATATTAATTAAAAGGTTTTATAATTAATAGGTTAGAGAATTACAACGTGTAACAGGTTCCATAATCAAGTTACCTGAAGAAAATCAAAGCACATCAGCTGAAGAAACTTCAGTACACATCATAGGACCATTTTACTCTGTTCAGGTACATAAAAAAACTTTAATTCAAATAAGACTAATAAAAAAACAAATTTTTCAGTCTGCACAACGTCGAATCCGTGCCATGATCACGCAAACCCAAACGCCACCCCAAATTCAACGGCGACGTGGGCAGCGTGGTGACCAAAACTGACATACCTTTAATCATTTCACAAACGGCAAGTCATCGCCTAAAGAAATACCTCAATTTGTTCATACCAAAGAGGATTACAAAATTTGATTATTTTCTATTTGTAAAAAAAAATAGGAAAAAATATGGAAAAAAAATTTTTAAAGGAGAAAAGGCAAAGCACTCAAATAGTTTTTCTTTTTATAAGAAAATAACTTTCTATCCCCTGTTTATGAGGTTACACCCAGTGGGTGATAACCCATTTAATACGTACCAAACTGTTAAAAACAAAAAAGGAAAAAAACGTCCACCTTTGTGGAAAGGCATCATGTCAAATCTTTTTAAAAAAAGGGTAAATTATGAAAAAATTATTAAAAAGTGCATATTGTATTTTATCTAATTTTATGGGTAATGTGTGACCCTCCAATTTTTGTACATTTGTGTGTAAAGTTTCTCCAATCGTTTGCAAAGAGGGTCTACTATATGAAAAATGTAGTTTTATATTAAAACAAAGCGGTTTATGAGGGATGAAAAACTGAATCGCTGCAGCTGCTCTTGTTGTTTAGTTTAGTCGAGTAATTCTTAGGACCATCGTTGTTGAGATATATCATGGTCATTTTTTTGTAAGAAATTATTTTAAAAAAATGAAAAAAAAAACCAAAGTTTATTTTTGATACTTGTTGGGAGAAACTTTTTGTTAGGATTTTTATGAATATCTGATTTTTTCTAAAAGATAAAAAAAAGAATTAAAAAAAATGTATATGAAAAGTCTAGAAAAGGCCGAACCGATTCCATTATTCTAAACCTCAGTTTCCTTAATGGGTGAAGAATTAGACCCAAAAGTAAAAATAAAATTCGTAGGTATGAATTTTTGTTTCTGTTCAGCCCTTTAACATTTCATTTTTTACTTCTTACCATATAACAATGCTTAGGAAATGTGCACACCCAACAGGCTTTAAAATGTTGCCATGTGAAAATGCTTTTTTAATCAATTGTACGTTGAAGGTGGATATTGAAATACAAAAACAGGGGAAAAGAAACCAATTTGATAGTAATTGATGCCTATTTTTTTTTTCTTTGTTTCTTTGTTGATTTTATATTTTTGTTTTTAAATTTTGTTTTTCAAATGTAGTCATATAAAAGAAAAACCCAATCGAAAAATGATGGGAGAAACAAGTTTTTAAAAAAAAACAAGACTGAAGAATATAACGAACTGCGTAAATAATACCGAGCCTAAAACCAAGTATTCCGACTGCTTATATAAATACAAGTTTGAGCCAATTTTTGCAAACAATTTTGCTATGGCCAAAAATGAGCAATACAGTCATCTCCATTTCTGACCAACATATTCTTTGTATAGGTTTGCATTAATTACCATCTACTTTCACGATAAAAACAGCAAACGAATCATTTATTTCTTTTTTGGTCAGTTTATATTGTACATAAACACTGAAAGGAAAAATTTTCAGCACACAATTACTAGTTAATTAATTTGCAGAAATGGGCAAAAATAATGTGTGTGCATAACTTTAAAAAAAAATAAGGTTAAACTGAATCAAAGCTAGCCAGGAGTGAATGGGTTAAAAATATGAAATTTTTGTGACATTATAGCAACAGTTATCATATTTCAATGTGAATGTGAATTTTATTTTTTAGAAAATCCAATTTTTTTGTTATTAAATTTCTTTTGTTGAATTTGGTTATTTTTTGTTATAAATTTTGTAAGTTTTTTTTTTTTAAAGAAATAGTTTATCCATTCTACCTCATTCCGTAAAGAGTTTGTTGGTACGAAAAGGGAATTTTTTTTTAAAATTTGTTTTGATTTGAGTAAAATGTTGCGTCAACAAAAAAACTGAGTAAGTTGCCATCGAAAGGTTTAAAACTTATTTTTTACCTTCCCTTCCTCGGCTTGGCTCAGATTGGTACACCAATTGTCAATAATTAAAAATATAAAAAGAAATGAGTATTTAAAAAAAAAATGAAAAATATTCAAGTAAAGATGTTAAATCATCTTAACCAGGTTGAAAAGTGTGAAAAGTCACTTAATTAATTTCAGTTTCATTTTACAGCTGAAAAATGGTTTAAAGAAAAAAAAGTGTTGCTACAATATTGTAGTTTCTATAAAGTTTTGAAATAATTTGTAATCCGTGTTCTAGTTTTTTCTGTTTTCAGTTTTTAGTGGTTAAATTTTTCGTTAGGTTTGTCATGAAAAAATATCCAATTGGGCTTGTTTAAAAAATAACATGAATTTGAATGTTTAAAAATGTATGCAGTTTTATAACTGAAACTAATACAACCTTTGCCCATGTAAAAGCTAGAACAGTTATCATATTTTAATTTTTTTCCAATTTAACTAACTATTTCTAATTAGTATTTTTTTTCTACTTTTCAATAATTCTATTATTTTTATTATGAATTTTGACAAAAATAAAAAGAAAAAATATTTTTTTTTGCGTGTTTCACTTTTAATAACGAGACTGTTCTAACTTGATTTTCTTTATTTTTGTTTTACTAGATCCTAACGAGAAATAGGTAGATAGGTTCTGTATTGTCCTAAAACTATATATTTACAAACTAATTTTTAATTTCCCTTAATGCCAAGCTGAAAGATAAAAGTTTGTACCTCCTGGCAACAAGGAATAATCTTTTTTTTTTGTTTTTATTTTATTTTTCTTTAATTTTTTTGTTTGTTTTTTGGTCATTCAAAAAAAATTTCTGTAAAATTGCAATTCTCTGAAATATTTTTATTACAAGAGTTTTTTCATAAACAGGGAAAAAAATGTAGTTTCAGGATAAATTAGTCTGTTTCTTTTTTACTTATTAACTGTATTTCACCAGGTAGTGATGAATTAAATGTAGTTTACAGTATGTGAGGATATCTTCTAGAGAATGGGGAAAAAATTGAGCCAAGCCAAAAAATAGTGTAAATTATAAACAAAAATCCACCTTCAATATTCTAAAATACATTGTATTTGAAATAAGAAAAAAAATTGTATTTTTCTGTGTTGTTCATTGGGTTTGAAAATGGGGGTTTGTAATTTTAGTGAAAAAAAAAATTTCAAAATTTTGTCATTTTTGTGAAGCTGAAAAAATGTTATGGATTGTAATTGCATTTGGTTATGGTTTATCGTATCTACCTCAATAATTGCAGAAATTTCAAATTTAATTTTTTGTTTGTATTTTTTATTTTCTATTTTTGTTTGGGAAAAATATTTCAGGGATTTAAAAATTTCAAAAAAGCCCCCAATTTTCTAGTTGAAACCTCGCACCACATTATTTTGTACAAAGTGGTAGCCTGAAACGGAGAAAGCTGTAACGGTAAAAAACAAAAGTCGTGCAACAATAACCAGGGCATTTGTTCAGCCCTTTACTCATCCAGAAAACTAACTTACAATGATGCATGCGTTCTCCCTTTTCTACCATGAAATTAAATTATTCTAGTTATAATCATTGGTCTTCATTTATTTTGCCAATTTTTACAATCAAATTAACGTGCATTAAGCTTCTGCTTTGTAATGCGATATTAATCGAGCCGATGGATCTTTACAACTCGTCCATTTTGGCATCCAGAAATACGGTGTCAGTTCCACTTGACCTGGATAATAATTTTCAAATATTTTACGGTAATAAAATGCTTCTTTGGTCGATGGTGTGTTTACTGGGTACAACTCGCTCGCTGTAGCAAATTCCTCATTGGAAATCTGTAAATTTATCATTAGAAAATATCGCAGGTAAATCAATTGAAATTTTACCAATGGTTCGATTCGTTCTTGAAGGTAATTGAAAAGTGATTTTTTCTTAGTGGTCACTCCATCGCTGAAAGCCTCTTTATGGCGCCATAGAATTTCATGAGGTAATATATTTGTACCCTCAAAGGCAGATCGAAGTAAATGTTTTTCAACTCCATTTTGCGGTTGTCGTAATTCGGCTGGGATTTGGAGGTAATAACTACTGAATTGATGATCTAAAAATGGCACTCGAATTTCCAATCTGGATGATTTTAAATTAAGTGATTGAAATGTGATATGTTTAAATCAATTACCCGTGCGCTGCTGTTGTCCTATCGCCTCGCAATACATCGAAAAAATACAAATCTCTTAATATTCTCATACTTTCTTCGTGAGATTCCTTTGCCGATGGAGCGTCGCGAAAATAAATATACCCTTGCGCTACTTCGTCAGCGCCTTCACCGGATAAAATAACTGTCGTATCTGTGTTTGTATTGATGTATTTGCTCACCAAGTACATGCCTAAGTACAATTCACGTTATTTCAGTTGAAAATGTATTCAATTATTACCAATTGATGCGCGGATTGTGGTGATGTCGTAACATTCCAAATGATAAATAACTTTATCCACCACATTAAAGGCATCGTCGGGCGTAAAAAGAACTTCGTGGTGATCGCTTTTAATGTGAGCTGCTACCTGTTTCATTATTTAAATATTTTTTGATATTTAAGAATTTAGTAATTTTTTTTTTACTCGCCTTTCTCGCTGCTAAAATATCAGGGCTTCCATCCATTCCGGTGGAAAAAGTTTGAATTTTATAAGGTAATGCTCGTTCTTTTGCGAGTTTTACGAGTAAAGCTGCGACTAGGCTGGAATCTAAACCACCTGAAAATCAATATTTAAGTTTTTATTACCTGTTGCATGTAATATGGATTTCATTTTCTTACCTGATAATAAACAACCAATTCTGCGATGAGCCATAAGACGTTTTCTAACGGCCGATGTCAAAAGTCTACGAATGTTGTCTTTGATAGTAGAAAATTCTAAATCTGAATTTAAAATTTCAATGGATATCATTTTTTTCTTTTCATTGATATTTAATACTAACCAGACCATGGCACTAGTGATATGTGTTTTGGCATTTGACCAATTTCATGAAATTTATTTTTTTGTACGAAAGAAACTCGATCTAACTCTTTCAAATCGTATTCTTCGTAACATCCAGGAGTCAAAGGTTGAAGTTTACTTTTGCCATTCAATCCTTTTTTCAAATCAATCAAACCTGAAATTTGGTAACTGTGACTTATAATAATATTATAAGTTTTTTAATAATTTATTTTTACCTTTTGCTTCAGAGCAAACAGCTAAGCACCCATTGTCACTTAAAAGACTGAAAGAAGGACGCACTCCGAACGTATCTCTCGCCAAAAACACTTTCCTTTTCTCCACATCCAATAAGCAAAAAGCAAAAACTCCATCCAGATGTTTAACGCAAAAATCAATCCCACCTTTGGCGTATAAATGCAAAATAGCTTCGACATCGCAACGTGTTTCGTAGGAAAAAACAAACTGATCCCTAAGCTAATAGAAAAACAATCATTGATAATAATTTGCAAATAAAATAAATTTACCAATTCACAATTGTAGATTTCCCCATTGCACAATAACCATAAATCAGGTAACGATTTAATTCTCATGGGTTGCATTCCAAACATATCATCAACAACTTTTAAACGATGAAAACCTAAATTGCAGTGCTGCAAAATAATATATTTAAATAAACGGCGCTTGCAAAACCACATAGTAAAAATACCTGAAATTTACGATCGTTTTCAATTCTCCAAGCATCGGGCCCACGATGATGAATTTGATTATAAGCCATAGCAAAATACTGGAAAATGTCATCATCTCTTCCAAACACGGCCCAAATACCACACATATTGCAGATTCCAAAGATCGCCTGAAATATTTAACCAACGTGTAAACATTTTCTAAGTTTAAAAATATTTTAAATAATTTAATTTTATACATCTATTATACAATTGGATTATATAATAATTACCTTATTAGATATCAAACACAAGTTGCTTACGTGGTGCAGCAATGGTTAACAGGATGAGAAAGAAATACACGCACGCAGGCCGCTAGTTTTAAGGTCAATGCCTTGTCAGTTATTGGACTGGGCTTCGTTGATTGTATCTTAGCAACTAAATCTTGACCTTCATTCAAGTTAAAAACTTTCTTAAAGTGAATTGTTCCGTTAAATAACAAGTAATAACAATTTCAAAACGTATTTATTGATATTTTTAATTTTAACAATTATAAATTAATTTATTGTTTGTACTTTATTACACACGGTATTAATCAATTGTTGTTCGTCGATACTTTTCATAATTTCATCATAATCATCATCATCATCGCCCCAGTCTACTTCGTTGAAAATAATAGTTTTTGGAGAATTATTTTTTTGCTGATTAACTATTGGGCTACTACAACCTACGACATTATACAACTGTTGCACTTTAAGTGTCCCATTACTTTTTTGGATGGAATTTGCAGTTGAATTGGATGTCGGTGAAGTTATTTCTTTGTTATTTTCTATAGAAACTGCCTCTGAAAATATTTATTTTTAAAAATCATTCGTACCCGAGTGAATAGAAAAAATCCTTTGTACCCGAGCTTCCAGCAATGTTAATTAAATGAGCGTTTAGATCGCCTTTCACTAGCCGAAGACATTCAACACAATTATTCTCTCGTGTAATGTAAATACGTGCTATATTCTTTGGAGTAATGATTAAATAATGTTTCTTTTTTGAAGGAGATAAAACACTGACCTGTATTTTAACAACATAATATAAGAAAATGTGAGATATAGAAAATAATTAATTAGCTTACATTTTGCAATATTAATACCGTTCCCACTTTCAAAACCGACTTAAATTCTTCTATTAATTGCTGATCAATTGTGCCTGCAATTTCGCCTAAAAATCCAAACTATTAATTGTAATTAACTTACCATAAATTTATTATTACCTGTTTTATCTTTTAGTATAGTTGAAGCAAGAACTGTTTTAGTATTAATTAATTTAATTACTGCAACCAGTACTGGTATTTTGCTATTTGGTAGTTGTTTCAAACTGGCCTTTTGTAGTAATTTTATTGTGAAATTAATAATTTTGATTTAAGTATTACTAAGCACTTTACTTTTCTTAAAAGCCACGAAATATTATATTTCGATAACGGTGATGAGCAACTATTTAACTGAAGATCGTGCATAACTTGAAGCCAGGGACTTTGGTTAAACTCATTTTCGTCCACTTGACTACACGGAAGTTCCTATAAAATTTAATAAAAATTATTTTTAATTATTTTTCGACCTCAAAAATTGTAAATAATTACAACAGATTCCAAATCTGAATTTAAATTCTCTTCACTTTTCTTAACTTTTACAAACTGCGAAAGTTTGGTAACCTGATCGGTTGGCTGAAAGAAAAAATTAAATATTTAAAATCGTAATAAGGAAAGTCAATTTAGAAACTCACAAGTTGCGGTAATAAACCAGCGGGACCTGGAAATTTTCTTTTTATCCTATTGGCGTTAAACAGTGATTCGTTTAATGCCGAGTCGTTTAATACAGTTTGATTATTTGCATCATCTTCGGTGACAGACCTCGATAAATGAACACTTTTATTTACACAATGAATTGGTTCATTTCGAAAGGAGGTATTTAGTCCATTTATATTCTTCGGATGTCCTTGTGATAATAATAACGATTTTTGTAAATTGTTTGATGGCTCAATTGACTTATCGTCGTTTTTAGGTTTTCCAATTAAAGTTTTCGTGTGGATGTTTTTTGTTTGAATACTTGTCCAATCTGGTAAATCTGATTCCAAGTCAAAATCATCAACCTCCTTTTGACTTAGAAAGCTTGGAATCTTGCTCAATGTAGCTTTCGGTGGAGATTTAAAAATCAATTTGTCTTTAGTTATAATTGTGCTCGACGAAGAATATTCATTTATTGCTGAAGTATTTTCAGTTGAAGATAATTCCTCACTGCCGAAAAAAATATCAGCAAAAAATTCATCCTGGAATGAAATTCAGTTATAATTATGGTCACCTAATAAGCTACGGTTGTTATTTGCTTACATCCATTTCCTAATGTTGGCTTAAATCAGGCGCCAAGGCGCCATTTACAATTAATGTTAAAAGAGCGTCATTCGTCGGCAATTTTGTAAGATGCTGTGAAAACATTTATTTAACATACGATTAAGAATCTTATAATAAGAATTTTATAAATTAAAAATTACAAAATTCTTAATTTGATGTTTATAAAGTAAATTTTAAAACAAAAAAACCTGTTTGGCGAATTGCGAAATATGACGTTTAGTCCATATCGTACATGGGTCGCACAAGCGGGAAATTCGAACAAGATATTTTTTTAAATATTGGAATATTTTTAAATCGATGGTTTAATTTCATTCGTTAAGTGCTTATTAAACAGTTTTTGTAAGCATTTATTCTTAATTGCTAATCTACGGATGTTAATGTCTTTTTCCAATTTTAAATTTGTAGATTTTTATTTTTAACAATGAGTGATCAAAGCCTACTTTTCGAAGATGAGCGTAGAAATTACGGACAAAATTTAAGCGAATTACTCGAAGATTTATTTTTCGGTGAATATCGGCCAGAAATACCAAACGAATCTAGCGTAAACTCGCTTATACAGTCGATTCCTTTAGACAATGACTTCGGGCAAAAATACGTGGATGAAATTAAAGAGGTTTTGGATAAAAATCTTTATTGATCAACAACATACTTTGTACATTATTTAATTATTATTAGTTATCCGAAACCCAAAAAGCTGAAAATGTCGAATTATCTCTACTTGAAGATTACTTAGCAAGAGTTTATTACAAACACGAATTGGAAACTAAATTAACAGTAACTACTGATCGCTCACCTGATTTTACATTTAGTGCGAGTACAACTGAAGGTAAGTTGCTAGTAATAATTTTATTAATTAAATATTCAAAAATTAAAATTAAAATATTTAAGAATCTCTGGGTTTTGGAGTGGAGGATATCAGACTAAGTTTGTCCGATGGAGAAAGTTCAATGGTATCTGAGCAAGAACCTGACAGTGGGTGCATTGTAACAAGCAGAATTGACAAAGCAATCGACGAAGCAATCGACGAAGCAATCGACGAAGAAAGTCCTGAAATGTTTCATTTGGAGTCTCCGATTTTCACTAAAAGATCAGACTTAGAAAGTAATTAATTTTAATATAATATTTTCAATAACATAAAATTCATTTATTATCCTTTACAAGGTATAATCACTTTTCCTACACAGCATGAAAAATTGCTCTTGGAAAAATATGCTGTTTTATTTGCTACACCATTGTTTGAAACACCTGAAAAACCAAGTAAAATGTGATTTAAAATTTATTTCGTTTTTTATTTTAATATTTTTATAGATGCGACAATTTATCCATCTAATTATGGAGTAAATAAAAAGAGATTAAATGCTTCGGGGAATGAGGTAATTTATAATTGAATTAATTTGTAAATTATATTTTTAAATTTAAGTTAAATAAAAAATAGAAAATTACCTGTAAACCACATTCGAAAACAAGTTTAAAGAAAAAATCAGAAACGGCTTTAAAGTATTTTATTGAGTATAACCGAAGAGAGATTAAAAAATAAAATTAATTATCGAATTTAATAGCGAAATTAAAGATTTACTTCGGGAAAAAAGTAAATCTGTGTTTCAAGCAATACCTTCTGAAGTTATTTTCACTGATTGTAAACCTGGAAAAATTTATCAAGTAATTACATAATTATACGATCAAAATATTTTTGAAAATAATTTTAAATAAAATTATTTTAAGGCTATTTTGGAACTTAAAAATGTTACAACTGCAGCTCAACAATGCAGTGTTTTACCCCCAAAGTCGGGCTTGTTTCTAATCGGTGAAGGTAAGTTAAAACACTTTACTATTCGATATTTATATTGATTTATTTAATTTCAGGACAATATCCCACTGCCAACAAGAATTTCATAGCTCCTGGATTAAGTTGCAAATTCGTAATCAAATTTAAACCAAAATTGTTTACCAGTTACGAGGATAAAATTCGAGTTAACGTTTCTAATGGAGAATATTTCGAGGTGAAGTTGCTTGGACAGCGTACAGAGCCGAAACTAGAAAGTATTTTAATTTAAAATTTACTAAAATGATTAACAATTTGAGACTTTAGTGATTACTAAAATAAATTGCGGCGATTGTTTTTGCGGTAACGAAATCAGTTTGAAATTTACAATTAAAAATTCCGGTGGAATTGGCAAATTTTGGTTCTATCAAGGCAAAGTGGAACCCGACGATCTTAAAAATATTTTCGCGACCGATAATGAGGTTCATTTGCACAGAAAATAATAAAAATCTTCGCACTAAACATTTTCTAATATTTTAGTTACGAGATTATGATCCAGCGTGGATTAGTATGCAGTGTTTTCGCATAACTCCTGTTAAATTTTCGCTAAAACCGATGGAAAAAGAAACATTTACTTTAATTTTTAAACCTCCTTTTCCCGGTTATTTCTGCGAAAACATATCAATTATATGCGACAATTTAACATGTATTGAGAAATTTACCATAGCCGGTTTGTTGCAATAGTAACGATTAAACAATTAATCGCAATTTATAATTATAGGACGATCTATTTCTTTAAACACACATTTCGTGTCTTTGAAATGTCGCTGGAATTTTGTCCGACCACACGAAATGTGGGATGTTTTCGCTGAACATTTTTTGAACTTTGATACGATATATGCAGGCAATGAAGAAACTTTATCGTTCACAATGAGAAACAACAGGTATTATTATATATTAATTATACTTTTAATTAATTATACTGATAAATAATGGGTAACACGTTAGCTTTCTTCCTATCCAATATCACTGGGAAAAATTTCACCCGGCATTTAATCCGGATAAACCGATCCGAAGATCAATTGAAGAACCCGCACTAAAAATATTACCTTTGAATGGGGAATTAACTGCACGCGGTGAACAAATTGTCAAATTAACTTATAAACCTGACAATGTAATAATAATTTTAAAAAATTTGTTTATTTTTCTTAGTATTTATTTTATTAATAATTTATAGGAAGGCAGTCTTCATGCTGTTGTTCAATTAGTGGCTGAAAATATTCCACGATCAGCATTAGATCAGTCAATTACAAATGTTCAAGTTTTATTGCAGACGAGTGACCACGTGAATGTTTTTCTTAATTTTGTAGACGTTCAAGGAAAATGCATTGAATACAACTTGGCCATTTCGCCACCTCAATTGCTAATTCATGGAGCATTAGAGATTGGAACAACTCACCGTCATCTGATACAGGTAATAAAATAATGTGATTTTACTTCTTAAAAAAAAATTAATATTTTCAATTTTATAATTTATTTAATTGAAGTTAATAAATCACAAAAGAGTTCCAGCGTATTTTAAATGGTCTCGCTGCACTTCTCCAAACTTTGTTGAAGTGGAGCCGGTGGTCGGTTTTATAGGTGCCACGTACGAAATGACTTTGGAAGTAAAGATTACCGGTACCAGAGTTGGCAGATTTATAGAAACTTTATATTGCGAAATTCAAGGTGTTAATAAATTACTTTCATTACAAGTCAGTAAATAAAAATTAAAGAACATGAAAATATAATATATTCAACTCATAATTATTTTTAATTTTAGGTGATTTTTCGAATTTGCGGTCATAGAGTTGTAGTCGAGTCTGGAAATGTAAATTTCGGATTGGTTAGAACTGGGAGTACCGTCGAAAGCTGTTTAGTATTGCGCAATACAATTCCCCTTAAAATTCCTTGGCGAATTTTGGATAACACTCAAAGACCATACACCAAAAAAGTAGGTTTAATTCGATTTTATATTTCAGAAAAAAAAAATTTTTTTTGACTTTAGAGTGAAGTTGTACTAAAAATTTCACCCGCGACTGGCGAGCTGCAACCACTTGCGACTCAACAAGTTTTTGTTTCTTGTACACAAAATGAACCAACAAGTGTACGAAGTACTTTACAAGTAGAAGTGGAAGGTGAACTTCAAGGGTAAAAACATAAGCGAATCAATATTTTCTTAACATTAATTTCGTATTCATTTTAGTGCAGTGTCAGTAATCGGTGAATTTATAGCACCAAATGTGTTTTTACAAGCCTGTACCTTTTTTGCCGGTACCGTCTATCGTAGTGTTCCTTTTACTACAATTGTTACTTTGATCAATAACAGTGCTTTGGATACTCTGTTTAGCTGGGATGAAGTAAATAATAATAAAAATTATTTACTTTAATTAATTTAATCGTTAACCAGGCCGAAGGAGTCGACGCTAAATCTTGTACTATTCATTTTGAACCGACCAAAGGATCTATTGGACCTTACGAATCAAAGACTGTCTGCGTTACGTGCACTGTTAATCATATGGTAAGTTAAATTTTGTTTTATGATATCACTTAAAAGGGCACAGATTTCTTTCCATGATGTATGCGTGCCTTGTTGGATCGATGGAATGATCGAACCATTGTATTGGTCGGTTTCTGGTGAAGTTCATGGAATCGAAATATTTTGCTCTTTGGACAATGACAGTCGACGTTACTGCGCAACATTGAAAGAAGGAGGGTATTTATAAGAAATTTCTTTACATACTTTAAAATGTAAATAAGAATATTTATAGATGCGAGGTTGAACCGCATTTTGATGTTGATTTTGGAGATAATAATCCCATTGGGTCAAATATTAGTCGAAAATTTTGTTTGATAAATAACAGTGCTATATTGGCAACGTATAAAATAACTGGTGAAAATTTTATTGCTACAAACCTAGACGAATGGTAATTAGACATTTTTAACAGTTTTGCCGTACTAATTGACTCGTTCTCTTTTAAAAGGGTAAACGCGGCCAAAATGAATAAAAATTTTCCAAATTACAGTAATAGGAAAATCCAAGGTAAAATAAATTACAATATACAATAGATTTTAACATTAAATGGAATTATAATTTACAGAAGTTTTAGAAGAATTCTTAAAGTCAAAAAACTCTGGCATGGCATTTATTGCGTATCCTCCGATCGGACACATACCTGCATTTAACAGTGCTAATATCGAAATTATAGGCTTATCTGATATGTGGGGATTTTATAACGAGATGATCACTGTTCAGGTTGGTTTCACTTCTTATATAATATAAAAAAAATTAATGATTTGTTTAGGTTGATAAAGTAAAACCAATCCACATGACTATGAATTTTAATTCTGTGGGAATCCCGTTAAGATTTTTACCCGGCTCTCATGATGACAGTGTATTTAAATTAAGGTCGTGAGGAATTTTTAAAAGTTTAAATAATTTTCTAATTTTTATGTTATGAAAATAATAACAGACTTGGAAATCATTTGGTTAATGGTAAACCAGAATTGAGAAAAGTCAAAATTGTAAACACAGGAGCTTGCGGTAAAATAATTCTTCTATTTATTAGTAAGTCACATTGATTTTTTTGTTTTAATTTTTCTTCTCAGATTTAACCGTAAATTTTAAAACGTTTCTGGATAAACCAAAAACCAAAAAACCTATACTAATCAGATTAGATTTGCTTAAGTTTGAAGATATTACATACTTTAATACAAATGCTCAAGAAATTATTCACGAAACTGATTCCAGAGATAATCTATTAGAATTGAATCTGCTTCCTTATTATGGAATAATTGAAAATACGATATTCAATTTAACACCTAATCCATTATTAATTCGAGCTCGATCCGAATCAACCATTACAGTTATTTTCACACCTCCGAATGAGAAAGATGCAAACAATTACTTAAGTCGCGGAATCCCAATACTTTGTATTCACTGCGTCGGAACTGTGACTATTAATCACGATGTGAGTTTTTAAAATTTAAAATTTTGATTCTAAATTTACATTTTTAAACATTTAGTTGTTAACAATAAACAACAAAGTGTTTCGACAACACGGCCGAAAAGTGCCTAATTTCGACTTTAATATCAGTGCCCGTTTGGTAATACCGAAGTAAGATTTTCTAAATAATTTAAAAATTACAAAAGTAATTATTAAATTGGCTGCAGATTGGTATATGTACCGGATGATGATGACAGTGATGACAGTGAGAATGAATTTATATTTCGACTGAATGCTGGGGATTTTCTATTCGGAAGAGTAAGAAATTTTCATGTGGAAAAATATTTACTAAAATTTAAAACTAAATTTATCCATCAGCCTCAGATTATGTGCAAGAAGATGCCAATAACATTTCGAAACGACTGCGCACTTCCATTGCACGTAGTTTTCAGCACTAAAAAACCATTCAGTATTATTAAAACGGACAAATCGATTTCGCCGATGTGTGAAAAAAATATTGAATCGACCAACACAATAACGATCGATCCGGGCAATGTTATAAAGGTATTTAATGGAAAAAAATGATTTCTGCGAATTCTAAATTTATGGTTTTAGTTGGGCTTGGAATTTACATTGCAACGATATCTCGTTGACAAAGTGTGCAACACATCCCCATGTCATACGTGCCAACCAATATTATGTTCTAAAGATTGCATTTGCAACCATTGCAAAGAGGATGAACCTCATCAGTTATTTTTCGTACAACCTCTAAAGATAAATATTTTTGAAGACTCAAGAACAGAGGTATAATTTTTTATTAATGAAATTACTCATTTGAGAATTTCTATAAATTTTCCGTTTTGTGAAGGAATTTCCATTAAAAGGATTTTTATTATTGCCTTACTTAACATTGGCTACTCATGAAATTGATTTTGGTATTTGTCTCGTCGGTCAAGGTACTTGTCAAGGGTTAGGAATTCTAAATCCTACTATCTGTGATTGTTCTTTCTGTATTGTTTATGGTAAGAAATTTTAAGTATTGTTTTATAACAATTTAATTGACTTATTCTTTTAAGTGGGTAAAAGTGATGAATTTCGTGTCGAGCCTACCGAGGGATTTGTACACAGTTGTCAATTGAAAGAAATACCTGGACGAACAGAACTTGATGTTTTCTTTAAACCAAGGTATCTTTCCATAGGCTTAAGTTCGAAAAAAATCAAATTTTTTTCGTTAGGCAAGATGTAGAGTGTCAGCAATCAATAATTATTCACGGACCGTTTGGAATGGATCCGTTGCGAGTGGAATTAAAAGGAATTGGAACTTACGATTTGAAATACCGGAGAAACTACGATGTTGTGGATTCGACATAATTTTAAATTCGTTTTTCTTTTACAATAAGTTTTATTTAATTTTAGAGTCGTGTGTATGAAATTTTTGCAGAATGAATATATGATTTGAAGTAAATGACCCTCATTCAATTTCTCCGAGATAAATTTGCTTGTCGCTGGAACATGATGCAACTAATAGAAAAAAAAAATTTAAAAAACAATTTTCATTAATAAGCGACTAGGAACTTACTGATGGGTTCTTTAGGATGAAAATTTACGTCATTGACAGACCCTGTATGGCCTGGTAGTTTATACAAAATTCTTCTGGTCGTAGTATCCCAAATATAAACGTATCTATCGGCAGAACCAGCACTTACTTTACTGCCATCGGGCGACCACCCACACCGTAACAAATTCTAAAATCGAAATGATAAAATTAAAACGATTATAGTATATTAACGGCATTAAACAAAACCTTTTCGAAATTGTGCTGATGACCTTGCAAAATCTTTACGCATCTTTCTTGAGGAGCAAATGGTCGTATGTCCCAAATTCGAACTAATTTGAAAAAAATATTAGTATTTACAAACACAAAAGAATCTAATAATTATTACGTGTGTTATCCATTGAATTTGAGACTATATATGAACCATCGGGACTCAACGCGAGACCAGTCACAGTATCCATATGACCGCGCATTTTATACAAAACATTATTTTTTCGCAAATCCCATACCTAAAGCACAAAATTTTTAAATTTATCACAAAGAAAATTAAAAATTACCTTTAATTCATTATCGATTCCACCCGATACTATTTGTTCCGATGTATCGTTGAAAGTAATTGCTGTCACTTGGTACGTATTTTGGAAAGTCTGAACTGCTGCTTTACGTCTAATATCCCACAACTGAAATGTTAAATATTTAAATAAAAAAAAGTTTTGATAATCGATATATTCTTTACTTTAATAGTAGTATCGTCACTACCGCTGCACAACATTTGTGGGCCTCTTCGTGCTGGATGACAACAATTGACGAATGTCGTATGTCCTTTTAGTTTTTTAATTCTAGTTCCAGTTTCTGAATCCCAAATGCCCAATGTTTTATCAGTTGATGCTGTAAAGATTGTTCTGTGGGAAAAGGTTTATATCAGAATTTTTGTTGTTAAACAAATATAATATTTAATACTGACCCTCCATCGGTTGAAAAATGTAAATCCATTACAGCTCCGGTGTGACCAGTCATCAAAGCAAAATTTTCGCATTCCCCGTACACATTCCATAAAACTATTGAAATAATTATTAGTGAATATAAAATAATTTTAATTTTTTCTTACAAATAAGACGATCGAATCCGGATGAAGCCAAAAATTGGCCATCGGGATGAAATTTCGCCGCGAATATCTCTCCAGGGTGGCCGCATAAAAGCATTATTGGTGAATCGAGGCTTGAAGTCCGAGGATATCCCTATTTGTATTGAAATATCGTTAATAGTTGATAATTATATTATTTTTGTTTCGACTTACCGATTGGACAATGCTCTTCCCATCCCTTATAACGATATCGGTTCGCGGTCGTTTCGCAGCTATCATCAAAGCCATTTCATCTCCGTCTCGTTTCGCTCCAAAAATCGGCATTCTGTTGGTATGTATTCACTTACACAGTTTATGTCAAATAACAACGACCATGTTAGTTAACCAAAGCCGGCATAGTTGTACTTGTACGGAGTTACCGAATGAACGTGTATATTTAATTTTTGCATTTAAATTAATTTTTATTTTAAAAGTTTAGAAAAGAAGAAAAAAATTTAAAATTAAAATAAAATAACGTATTAAATGCATTTGTATTTTAGATTTATCACATGTTATGTTTATCACATGTTTTTAAATTATATAACTAGGCTTCCGTACTTTTATTAAATATTTTTATTTATAGTTGTTAACGGATAAATCCATCATTCACAACTAATGCGTATGTCGTAAAAACTTTATTATTTTTTTTTCAGATTTTCTAATAGAATAAAATAAAAGTTAAAATTTTTTAAAATCATACAACAAGTTAAAAGTTGTGTCACATGATGTCAGTAGCATCGTAGTAACAATGGTGGTTGCTGAAGAACGCGAAATATCAGATATGACAAATTCAGCCCATATTGAGTCAACGCATAAGCCGGATAGTATCACTGAAAATGCTTAGATATGTATCTGAAGATTTGGAAATTTGGTTTAGTTGTGGCAGTTCTGTTTTTGGTGATAATTCCCTGCTATTTGTGGAATATCGTCTTTAATTTGTGTATGACACTCGTATTTTGTGTTTCGGTTTCCTACTGGTGCACCGAAAAGTTTCTGCAAAGAAAGACCACCGTTCCCTCGGCTTGCATTCACGAACTTATTGTGAAACTAAGCTGTGAAAAACATTCCTTGAAATCTATCGCACCAACTCGAAATATTGACAAAGACAGTGAAGGCGGAGCCATGAAAATAATCGAAAGCCAAATTTACGGAGCTCACTGTACCACTAATGTCACCATAGACAGTTGTATTCACTTCATCATGAGAGATTTCGTCAATTCGTGGTATCAAAATGTTAGTTATCATAACCAATTTTCGAACGAAATTTATTATTTGATGGAGGATTTATCAGTTGCCTTAACATCGAAACTTAGGAAAGTAAATAAATACAAAGCCGTCAAGAAGTTTATTCGTTTATATCACATTTATTTGAAACAGTATTTAGAAACACTTGAACAAGTCCGTGTTGAAAAGAAGAGAGAGACAATTTACCAGTGTTTATCAGATACACAAAATATAGAAGACAGGTTCGATCATTGGCATCGTGCTATGAAAAACACAAATTCCGAAATTATATACATGCGAACCGTTATAAACACTTTACTCGAAATCCTCACACCTGTTGATATTCTTGTGTGTGTTTTGAGTCGCCACATCTTGGCCGAAGTTCTCGTGCGAAATGTCATGATACCTTTAATGGATTTTTTATCCAATCCAGATTGGTTGAATAGAAAATTAATTATTTTACTATCAGAGGCAGCAGATGTTAGTGTGAATAGCGACAATTGTAAAAACACAACCGACAAGGAAATTGATGAGTGCGGTGTTACAAACGATGATAACGAACAGTTTCAAGAGCCTGAGAAGTTAAATGAAGACGATAAATTAAGTCAACATTCTAAACAAACATTCCACGATATTGAATTTGCAGAATTAAATGAAAATATAAAAAATGTTGGAAAAAAGGAATTGATTCGATCGGATACAATTTCCTCGGTAAATTCCCTTGCGAAGCGATCACTAGAAGATTTAAATTACATTCATTCCAATAAAAATAATGGAAAAATGGTATTCGGTGACGAATCAGCGTGTAATTCAAATGAAGGCGAAAAAATGATACCTTTTAATCATGCTTTTGGTCGAAAAAATAGCGCTATCGAGACCCAAGCGAGTGGCTCAAATGGGAAAACGGAAAATTTAATACCAACTTCGAAATCATTAGAACATTTAAGTAATTTATTCATGAATAAATTAAGCGATATAGAAAAACCAATTGAGTATATCACGGAAAATCTTGCTCAATATTTTCGTATTTCGAACGAACACAGAAAATATTCCAAATCGGACGAAAGTGGTTCGGAAAATTCACGCAGTCGACGAGGATCGACCATTTCTCGAGATGCAGCTGAAGGAGTGAAAAGTGAATACGATACATCGAAGAGCATTTGCTCAGCTTTAGGAAATGCAATGATGGCATCTACTGGGCCTGTTTTAAGTAACAAATTGGACAATTTGGAAGTGCACAGTTTAACTCTTTCAGCTAAAGATTGTCTACGATTGCCACTTAAAGACAGCTCAATTGAAAATTCAGTAGATGGGAACAATTCAAAAGATAATTCTAAATTGAGATTAAATTTGAAGTCGCCAGCCTCTTATTTCTTTCATTCAACTTCCAAAGTAATTTTTCTTTAGGTTTTTATTTTTATAAATTTTGATTTTAATAACAATTTTGATAAAATATAAGTAAAATATCTGAGTTATTGTCTATTAAAATGTACGATAAAATGAAACAATAGTTTTATCATGGTAAATATCTTATCTAGAAGTGAATGAATTAGATTTGCTTTTATTATAATTATAATTAATATTTTATTAATTAATTTTCTAGACATCGCAGTCACTCGAGAGTTCCGACGGTGTATTGGAAGCTGTAGAAATGTCTCCTGACAATCGATGTTTCCTCAATTTACACATTCCACGAACTGAAATTGCGGAAGAAGCCAGTGGAAATGGCCAATTTGCATTATATTGCATCGAAGTAAAAATAAAACGTTGATTTTAAAAATTAATATTTAAAATTAAATTTATTTACAGTACGAAGCGTGGTTCATCGATAATTCACCTCCTAACACAACCTCTGAAACATGTCCGTACACTGACGTGGCTGAAAATAGAATGGTTTTACAAGGCAGTCAAGTGAAAAGACGGTTCAGGGAATTCTGCACGTTGCATTCTCGGTTAGAAGAGAATCCTCGTTTGCGACCTCATTTGCTCGACATTCAAAAACCAAATCGATGGTTAAATTTACCCTTCAATAAAACGGATAAAGTAACGATCGAAGATAGAAGAACGTCGTTAGAAAAATACCTTCAGGTAAAACGTTTTTAATCACTAAACTGTTAATATGAAATTTGAGTATTTCAGAAATTAATAAGTAAAGAGGAGTTAGCAGCGAGTCCTGAATTACGAGAATTCTTGGCATACGGTAGTGATGCGAGCATTGCATACGTGAAGAAAATACCTGATAGTATGGTTCCGAGAATTGATAAAGTAATTTTATAATTTAAGTTAAAAGTAAATTATTTTACAAAAAACATTTATTTAATAGTTTTTAGTAAGAAAAGTATCGGGAATGTTGGAAAAAATTCGTACGGCGCTACCGACTCTTCCCTCCGATACGAGCCCAACTGATAACAAACGGGGATTTTTGGGTTTTCAATTCGGTAGTCAAGAGGATAATACTGCCATTCTTTTGCAGTTTGGATATACGGAAAAAGATGTAAGTTTTTAATTAAAAATTGTTAAAAGCATTAAGTAAAAAATTCTCATTAAAATAAATAGGTAAATAATATCGAAGATCATCTCCGAAAGTTTATTAACAACAGCCAATACGGTGAATTAGCCGAGGAACCAGTAATAAAAAGCGGAGATATATCATCTTCAGTCACACCATTAACACCGTCTAAAACATTCAACTTTAATTCCATTCAAAACAATGCTAATCACATTTCCGATAAGGATGCAGCATTATTACTACGTAAATAACATGTCATTATTAGAAAATAAGTAGAACAAATTGATTTTATTTTTAGGATTATCGATGCCTATCGATCACGAAATACCCTTGACGAGTTCCGTATTAAATGTATTTGTTGATTTAATGAGTCAAACGGACACTATTTTGAAAAAAGAGAGACTTTTGTTATGCTTTAAACTTTTGAATGGGAAATTTTTAGAAAGGTTTGAGATTTCGTTTATTAGTTTAAAAATATAATTAAATTTTTACTACTTTTTTCGTATTATTAGTTGGTTACAAAACAAAATAGATGAATTTACAGAAAACGATTTGTGTATTCGCTACATTGCGCGGATCAGAGATGCCATTTGGCCTGGCGGTTTACTGCCGATGGAACCAGATGATCCCAGAACAGACGAAGAAAAGTGCCAAACTAAAGAGCAAGTTATTCACTGCCTCCGAAGGTTTCTACCTGGTAATTAAATCTTAGATATAAAAGCTAATTTATGTTTTAAACTTATTTATTGTTTATCGATAGATTTACTCCCAATTATCGTTGGAAATAGTCAATTTGAAAGGGGTATTGAATTATTTTTGGATTCCCTACAACATCCTAAACTATTAAGGTAATTTTTCATTTAATTTAACCAACTGAAAATCAATTTTAAATTATCTTACATTCACAGGCATTTTTTTTACAATGTTTTCGATCTCGTTGTCGATCTTTTGGCACCTGAAACAAAGTCGGATAATTTTCAGTCGAGGATTTCTTCCGTCATTTGGGAAAGAAAAATGTCCTATAATAATTAAAAACTTTATTTTTTTTTAAATATGTTCAGTCTAAAACAATTTTTGGATTGAGGAATGAAAAGTGACTTTTTAACCAAAGAAAATAGAAAATTGTATTTGAAGAATAATTATGAATTTAAAAAAAAAGTAAAGTATTTGACGCGTATTAAATAGTTTGTTTAAAGTAAATTTACTGCAATAAGGATGTAATTTTCTGCCTGTTCTCTGTGTATTTATTAGTCATATATATTTTTCTGTAAATTTTCTTTTTTGAAAATTTTTTTAGTGTACATTAATTGATATTTGTTTGTTACGGTAGTAATGAAAAATAATATTTTACATTCGTTTCTTGATCTTACTTTAACGATCGGGATTAAAACGAAGCCTATTGTATACTGTAATGAAAGGTTTTTTTGTATGTGTTGTTGTATATTAATCGTAATCACAATTGTAAATTTTGTATAACATTTAACGATGAGAATTTTCATAATCTTATTAAATATAAAGTAGAATTAAGTTTTGCTCATTTAATTGAGCGAGACGAATAAATTCGTGTAACTGCTAATTGCAGTTTCAAAATGTGAATGTTAATTTATTTCGATGTTCTATTAGTAAAAAGAAATGTATTATCGAGTAAAATGCAGCAGTTGTCGTGATGTTAAACAGTAATTTCACATACTCAGTGCTTTAATAATTTGGATACAAAATTTGGAGAAAAAAATATTTTTTTAATTATATAAACATTCGAAGTTTGCGAATTCTGTAAATTATGAAAAATGACATCATTTATTTTTCAAGTTGAAGTTAAAAATAAACATAGATGTTTGAAGTCGTACATAAATGTAGCAAGAAGAATTTTTCCGTTTCGTCTTTAATTAAATGTATTGAATTTGCTGTAATACATACGAACCGATCGCAACTGTATCTAAATATCGGAAAATGTAACCGATCACGCATCCCAGCATTCTTAGAAGCAAACGTCATACTTCCGTCGTTAGTTTGTCCACCGGTGGCATCATGGCTGACAGGTAATGAATTTTATACTATTATAATTTTATCCGCAATCATCGCTTTAATTTCCTTCAAAATATTCTTCTTCGATTTGCGATTTTATTTTGTTTCAGACTAGATAATTATCTAAGTCGGAAATTTTATTCGTACATTGCTTACATCAAAAGAACTAATGTGTCTCGTGGTCATAATGTCTCTAAAATACAAAATATAAATTTTGTTGTTACAGTAAAGACGATAAAAAACCCAAACAAGCGGCAAAAGCCCAAAGTAAAACAGAAGCAAAACCAGCGGCTAAAAAGGAGAAATCGGATCCCAAACCAGCGGCGAAAGCCCAGACTAAACCCGAAGCCAAACCTCAAGCCAAACCCCAACAGGCCCAAAAGAAGGATAAACCTGAAGGAAAAGCTGCAGCTCAACCAAAAGCAAAAGCAGAGGGAAAACCGAAAACCGATAGCAAACCACAACCAAAAGCCCAACCCCAAACTAAACCTCCAACAAAACCCGAACCGAAAGCAAAAGGTGAAGCAAAAGCAGCACCAAAACCTAAAACAGCAGTCGCTAAACCCAAAAGTGACGATGTACCAGCTAAGAAAGCAGGCGGTGTAACGAAGAAACCATCGGTTGCGAAGAAGGTGATAGCGGCCAAGAAAGTTATCGGTGGTAAAAAAGTCGTAAAGAAAACTCCCCTGAAAGGCGTTAAGCGACCGGCTAAAGCCGATGGAAAGGAGGTTGCTGCGAAAAAGAAGAAAGAAGATGTGAAAAAAGTAGGAGTTGCAACGGTCGATGGCAAACGGTTACCCAAAGTACCAGAAGGTATTTTGAAAAAGCGTAAAAGGAGTGCCGAAACGAAAGCTTTGAATCAACGACATATGCTTTTGAATAAACGAGTAAATTGAAATAAATTACTCAATCAAAATATTTTATTAATTTTTTATTTTATTTTAGAGGCGTAAAGCGCGTCGTCAGGAAATCTTTAGACGTGCCGAGAAATACGTGATTGAATATAAACGACATGAGAGAGACGAAATCCGTTTATCGCGAATGGCTAGAAACAAAGGCAGTTTTTACGTTCCCGCAGAGCCCAAATTGGCTTTCGTTATTCGAATTCGAGGGTGAATTTTTAATATTTCAGATTTAATTAGTTAAGGAAGGGTTTAATTATTTTTTTTAATATTTATTTTTTAGTATTAATGGAGTTAGCCCCAAAGTGCGCAAGATTCTTCAATTGCTTCGTCTGCGTCAAATAAATAATGGAATTTTCTTGAAATTGAATAAGGCGACCATTAACATGTTACGAATTGCCGAACCGTACATTACTTGGGGGTAAATTTATAATAAATCTGTTTTAATTCTATTTAATTAATTTATTATTTTTTTTGAAGATATCCGAATTTGAAGTCAGTAAGAGAATTGATTTACAAGCGTGGTTATGGCAAAATCAACCACAGGCGAACACCTTTGACCGAAAACTTGCTGATTGAGAAGAAACTTGGTAAAGCCAACATTATCTGCATCGAAGATTTGATCCACGAGATTTTTACTATCGGTAAATGTTTCAAACAAGCATCAAACTTCCTCTGGCCTTTTAAATTGAATAACCCAACTGGTGGTTGGCGTAGAAAAACCAATCATTATGTTGAGGGAGGTGATTTTGGTTGTCGGGAAGATAAAATTAATGTCCTCTTACGTAGAATGATTTAAATAATGTAACCGACAAATTGTTTACTAATAAACAACTGAAGGAAATTATCAATTTTATACTTATCAATACAAATTACACGCTTAAAAATTAGAATTAGTTTTTAATATTTTATTTTAAAGATTTTATTTCTTGCAAAACAACTCCAGATATTAATGCAACCACCATGCCAATCGCAGAAGTTACTAAATTTGAATATTTAATTGCAAAACCATAAATCTGAAAAATAAAATTAATTTAATGCAGGGATTTGAACATCATATGAAATCTAATTTACCGCCATTTGTACAGGTGCTTCGTTTAAGTAGATTAACATTTTAAGTCTCTCTTCGGTCGGGCATAAAAACTAAAACGAATAAGAATTGCTAATTCAAGAATTCAATTATTTTTTAAATTATTGTTACCCTTAGAATTTTTTGGCACTCGTTGTTAACTTCGGCTACAGCCGAACTTATTATTGCAAACCATATTAGTGGAGTTAGAAATACTATAATTTCAAAACATGTTGGTGTTTCCGATAACCAAGCGATTAACCAAATAGCCAACCACACCACAACCAAGCATAAAAAACAAATGAGCCATCGTTTAAAGGCTGAAGATGTTATACGCAACGAACATTGTATTTTCCAAATACGATGTAAAATCTCTTCGTTTTTGAAGATGTGATCACCCATGTGTGAATCGGCATATTTTTTACGTTTTCGTACAGACTGAAATTTTAATATTTAAATTTTAATGGAATTGTGACTTATTAGAGACTTAACTGAATTTTGAAAATTATTTCGCGTATTTTTTATTTGATCATTCTCGGAGATAACGTAAATAGCTGCAAAGATATTTTAATAAAATTGATTAAATAGAGACAATCGTAGTATATATATATATACCATGAGGTGATTTTGGATTCGGCTCAAGTGATTCGGTTTCGTCAGATGATGACTGACTGTCAATCTCTTCCATTTGAATTGAATCTGTTAGAAAGATTTTAAAGCATTTGGGATTATCAGGTACTGCATTAGTCATTACCATCCATTATATTCGACATAAGAGTCGATGTTGAGTAGGTACGTCTACGTATTTCGTCGTGATAAATTCCATCTTTCTCCAATTCTTTGATAAACTGTCGAATTTCTAGAAAAATAATATTAATTTCAAAACTTTTATAAATTGTATTTAAACTTACCTAAACAGTGGGTTCTGCACACCGACAGAATAAGCAAAGAAACGATCTCGGACCACAAAAAAGAAAAAATTGAAAATACAATTCTCGTAACAGACACAATTATGCATATAACATATGCATTTTCTATTAAAGGAAATAAAGAATTGTAAACTAAAAAAATCTACAAGTATTATTTTGTTTACCCGAATCGTAGTTGTCTGCTTGAAATTGAAGGTAAGCATGGTACTGAATTGTGATAGCGAATAGAAATCCCAAAAAAAATATTATATGTCCAGTTTTGCATTTTAGAATAGTTTTAGAATGCATTTTAACGTATTTAATGAAAGATTGATGAGTTAACATTCTGTAAGCTAATTTATGGGAATATACGACTAGAAGCGACCAAAAGAAGAGCACAAGTAGCAAAGCCATTTGTTTTAAAGCCATCCTTTTTGGTTCATCACTTATCATTTCAGATGCTGTTAACCTTAATGAAATTTTATCAGTTCTTTAAACAATTACTGAAAATTGTTGTTTATTACCAGATATTGGAGATAAGAAATCCGACCGACGAAGCAAAAGTCAAAATGTGTAAAATTGTTGCTAAGATCGGTTTATCGCTTGGGTACAAAGGAATGCCTAAAATCTTTGCAAGAACTTTCCATAATTTAGGAGAAATTGATGGTACGTGGTATGTTTGTGGTTTTTTCCAACATTTCATATCCGCCGGAGTATTTTTTAAACAACAATCTTGTTCACTGGGAGAAGTCATTGATGAGAACCTCAAACAAGAAACCCGATAAAACCCATCGGTCGAATCATTGGCCAACTGCTCGAGTTGCCTATTTATTAATTCAGAATTAAAAATATAAAAAAATTTTAAATAATTAAATTAAGTCATTTACTCTGATGATAGTTGTTCCTGGTGACGCTCATCTACAGTAAATCATTGAATAAATATAATTAGTACATTTATTATATTTTCTATTATAACTAAAATTTAAAACTTTCATATCGACCCGTCCAATTTGACCTCGACCTTCACTACGCCTTATGTGAGCTCTACGCGAACTACTGAAGAGTGAAGATCAACGTTTAAAGAAGTTAGAAACACAAGATGTATCGTTTGATTTATTTTAAATAGATTAGTTTTTGGTAAGATCTTTCAAATAATATCTACGCAAATGATTTACTCAATATTAATTTTTCTCTGTATTTTGCTACGCAGTACGCATATGCGATCTCGCAATCAACTCACCTTCATTTGATCCCAAGTTTTCAACTAAGCATGGCAACTCGCGATCGTGTGTTATCCCTGATGACTGCTGTTGCTCTGGCTTCGTAAGCGTTTTAAAACAATTCCAGAGTTTCATATTTCAGATTATTTATCTAACAGCATCGTAGGTAATGCTGTAACTATGAGCCACAGGCTTAAAAAGATAATACGATTGAAACTGGCGTGTCTTGTTTTCGAAATAACGATAGCCTATCAAGTTACTGTGGTTACATTATACTACGAATGTTAATGATTAATTAATTTTTATCAACTGCTTGATTTTATCACGAGTGAAAAATAATTTGTCATATTTCACGTTTATTTTCTTAATCATGCCTCTATAAAAATAATAAAAGAATAAAAAGATTCATATTTATTTGTGTAAAACTATGAGAATTTTGATGAAATTTGTCGTGTTTACATTATAGCAAACGTTGTCCAGCTCATGCTACGCATTTATCAAGTTTTTCTGGTGAGAAACAATTTACATATAAACGTGCGGATTATGCATTCGAAGTAATTTGATTGAGGGTGAAGTTTTTATGCAAATAATGATTGTACTTTGTGCAGATGAGTTTTTCAAGCATTCGATATGGACCTGGTGTAACCCAAGAAGTTGGCAAAGTATTAATACATTTTTTTAAAAACTGTTTCAGAAAATTAAATTAATTTTCTTTAATTTAAGGATTTAAAAGCAATGGGTGCGAAAAACGTTTGTGTTATGACTGATCCGTATTTGTATACGTTACCTCCTCTATCGATATTAAAAAATTCTTTGAGTCACGAACAGATATTGTTTGACATTTACAATAAAGTAAGGATAGAACCTACTGATAAAAGGTGAATTAAAATGACTGTTTTATACAAATCATTTTTCGAATTCAATTTAATATTTTTTTAGTTTTAAGGCTGCCATTAATTTCGCTAAGCTCGGAGATTACGATGCTTTTGTAGCATTAGGCGGTGGATCTGTCATTGATACTTGCAAAGTTGCTAATTTGTATTCCACAAATGCCGATGCTCAATTTTTGGACTATGTTAATAAACCGATAGGAAAAGGAGAAATAGTTACTCACAAGTTGAAACCGCTCATTGCAAGTAATTCTAATCGACAATAACTTACTGATTTTGTTGTAAAAAGTTTGAATTTTTAGTTCCAACAACGAGTGGAACTGGAAGTGAAACAACTTGTATTGCAATTTTCGATTACGAACCACTGAAAGCTAAGACTGGTAGATACATGATTTTAAATAGTTATCAAATAAGTGAATATTCATTCTTAACTTAGGTATAGCTAGTCGTGCACTGAAACCCACTTTAGCGTTAGTCGATCCATTGCATACAATGTATATGCACGAAAGAGTATGCGCTAATAGTGGGTTTGACGTTTTATGGTAAAACTTGTTACCATAATTTTACAGTTTTACACCATTAAATTCTATTTTAATTGCGATTTCCAGCCATGCCTTGGAGTCATATACCGCATTGAAATTTAACGAGCGAGAACCGAGACCAGAATCGCCCGTCGAAAGACCCGTTTATCAAGGCAGTAATCCTATCAGTGATGTTTGGTCATTGGAAGCGCTTCGAATTATAAAATCATATTTTAAAAGGTAATTGATATTAAGAAATTACTTTGTTAATATTTTTATTAATTAATTAATATTAGAGCAGTTTATAATAAGGACGATTTTGAAGCACGATCCAAAATGCACCTTGCCAGTTCATTTGCTGGTATCGGATTTGGAAATGCAGGAGTTCATTTATGGTAACTTCATTGACGTAAATTTAATTCTTTTATTTATCAAAATATTCTATTTTCAGTCACGGTATGTCATATCCGATTTCAGGTTTGGTTAAAGAATATAAAGCGAATGGTTATAATGTGTCTCGACCACTTGTGGTTCGTGGCAACTTTTTCATTCGGTATTAAGATCCGTTAATTTAATTATTTTTATTCATTAGCCACACGGATTGTCAGTCATAATGACTGCGCCTGCAGTATTTAAATTTACCGCATCATTGCTCCCTGAAAGACATCTAGAAGTTGCAAATATTTTAGGTTATATCAGAAATTTCACAGAAATTCGAGAAAAAAAATCAATTCCTAATTTTGTATTGTAGGTAAAGATACAACGAATGCCAAACGCGATGATGCTGGAGCAATTTTAGCCGATGTTTTGAGACAGATAATGCTCGATATGAAAGTCGAGAATGGATTATCATCTCTAGGTTATACCAGCAAAGACATTCCAGCCTTAGTTGAAGGGACAATACCTCAACATAGAGTAACGAAATTATCTCCACGATCTCACACATCTGATGATTTGGCTGAATTATTTGAGAATTCTATGACCATTTACTAAACAAATTTTAACATTTTTATTTTAAAAAAGGGTATAATATACATTATTGTGAGCAAATTAAATCCGTCTAATCATGTCTTGAAGACATTTGAAAATAAATTTTAGTCTCACATCATTGGTTTTATTTACAAAAGCATCGACTTCAGATGCAATGGCATCGAGCCTAAATAGTTTATTAACGACTATGCTTTGAAAACTATTAAGTAATTTATTCGAGAGGAAATTTTCAGGAGTTATTGTAAATTCCTCAATTTTAGCTCGATATACTTTAAGTGTTAATGTAATCGGAGCCTGAACTAAAGTCGACAATCCACGATGAAAATCCCGCTGCACTTCGTGGGAATCGTACGATTGCAAGGACTGAATTCCATCTAATGGTGTGGCGAATTGTTTGCGAATAACAAACCTAAGGAATATCTTATAGATAAGTTTGATGGTTTACTCATTTTAAGTATAAATATATACCTAGGGGTGTGGCCAAATACCCAATTCCAGTCGTGCAAACCATTGGTAATTGCTTCAATGCCAGGATAAAAGGCTTCTTTGGGTTCGATAACATTAAATTTAATGTTCTTCTGTTAAATTAAGGAAATGGGAAATAATTTTTAGATTTCTGCCGTTAAAATATCTTTACGTTTTCTACGTATTCCTGAGTGATTGTTTCTACTAATGGCCAGAATTCTACATCTTCGCAATCTTCTTTAAGATTTTTCACTATACCTCGTACACTGTTTGTTGCATTGCTTTCGATGTCTGCCTGGAATTAAATTTTAATGTTAATAATAGAATGACATTTAAAAATTGTATTATTACGTTTTCCTTGTCCAGAGAATTTGTCAATGCATTTTTATTTACATTAAATAATACTGTGCAGTGATGATATGCGGTTGGATTTCCTAATTTGGCTGCAGTACCTGATATCTAAAATTATTTATCATTACATTCGGTGGGATTGTTTTGAGATTTTAATTTTACTTTGAATTTCCCATTGAGGAGAATATCTTGTCGTTTAGAAATTCCAACGTCCAAATTCCATCGTTTGATTAGTGAACTGCATATTAATTCCAAGTTATTACGTCTGTTGTAATTTTTTCTTGTGGTAAAAAAAGTACAATTTAAATTTCCTAAATCGTGATACACAGTTCCACCACCACTGTTTCTTCGAGCTAAGTCAATATTATTATTTTTCATATAATTTAAATTGCACTCCAACCAAGGATTTTGATGTCTTCCGATTACAACTGTTGGTTTATTCCTCCAAAGGAGTAATAGTTCCTCCGTATCAAATTTTTTGTTCTTATAAAACCAATCTTCTAGAGCTAAATTTAAAAATATATCGTTGCTCGCGGATACCAAAACAGTTCTGCAACTCGTACCTAGTAATCGCGAACACATAAAATGTGAATTTCGATTTAGACGTAGTTTTATGAAATATCTATAAGTTGGGGCACAAAATAAATAGATTGCACGTTTCATTATTGGGAAGAAGTTTTAGAAGAATTAAAATATTCGAAACCAATTTTGGCTGTCTTCTGCTACAACTTCTTTATCTACAAAGAGAGCGATACTCTATGAAGACTACTCCATCAACACATTAGCGTGAGTCTCTTTCTAACTGGTTGTCCGACGACCTCGTGGTCGAGTGGCCCCCCCC
>JAQFZU010000125.1:0-46957 GCA_034696185.1 Henia vesuviana | reverse complement strand
TCGGAGGATTAAGATCTGGTGGAAATGTACCTCTTGTGTTAGCAAATGGTTTAGCAAAACCGAGAGAAGATGGCAAATTTTCATTACAAAAGAAACTCATGTTTTTCAACTTTAATTTGGTCAATTTTACTAGCGCCATGTGTGTCAGTTTACAATCTCCGTTTTATCCAGCTGAGGTAATAAAGGAATTATCTAAATATTTTAATTAGAAATTTTGCTTTAATACCACTCAACGAATATAAAATTCTCATAGGCTGAGAAAAAAGGCGCTAAACCATCAGAATATGGATTTGTTTTCGGCTGCTTTGAATTAGTTGTGTTTATCATGTCGCCTATCTATGGCAAATATGTAAGTTAACCAAAATTTTATTTTAACATACTATAATCGTTTATTTAATCAAAAAAATTTCCAGATGAGACAAATTGGTCCAAAATTTATGATGAATGCAGGAATTTTTATTACCGCAATCTGCTGTATAATTTTCGGGTAACATTGCTATAAATTTCGATTTTGCGATCTATAATTTTATTACAATTTTTAATTATTACATTTAATTTATAAAATATATTTTTATTATAAAAAAAAACAGTTTATTAAATTACACACCACCAGGAAAACCCTTTTTGGTCTTGTCATTCGTCATTAGAATAATTCAAGCAATGGGAGAAGCCGGATTCATAACAGCATCCAATACAATGATTGTGCGAGATTTCTCCGAATCGAGAGCAACAACTTTTGTATTTAACAAATTAAAAATTATTTAATGCTAAATTAATTATTAATCATTAATTTAGGCTATCATGAAAACTTCATTTGGATTTGGATTAATAGTCGGTCCAACAGTTGGTGGAATATTGTACGACGTATGCATATTATAAGCAAACTGAAACTAAAACATTAAAAAATGATTTTATTAAGATCGGTGGATTTACATTGCCTTTCGCGGTAGTGGGCAGCATAATGTTTATAGCTGGAATAATAACATTATATTTAATCCCGAATGTGGAAGGTGTGAGAATCAAAAATAAAATTATTTTTTAAAAAAATTATAAAAATATCCAATTTAAAATCAGATGTAGAAGACGAACCAACTGTCGTCAGCAAAAGTTTTTTATCAGTTTTTCGTGTTCCAGCTGTTTTAATAGCAAGTTTTGCTGTAACATCTACTTCAATTAGCATAGGCTTCACTCAAGCTCTCTTAGAACCACATCTTCGACAAGTAAATATAAAAATTTTATAATATTAAAAATATTATTTATTTAAGGCTTACATATTTGCAGTTTAAATTATCGCCAACTATAAATGGATTTATGTAAAATAATAATATAAAATTTCTAAAATAGTAATTAACGACATAATTTGTATACGCAGGTTCGTAATTAATGGTGGGCTGTACGCTCTTACATCGCCGATTTGGGGTCGACTGTGCGACAAATTGGTAAAAGCATAGCAAAACATAAATTTCCAAAAGAAAATGTTTTTTCAATGTTTAGGGAAATGCAAAATTATGGAGTGCGATTTCTGCTGTTTTTATGTCCATTTCTTTTTTATTTTTGGGACCCGCATCTTTCCTACCAATCCCTACGTAAAGATAATAAAATTAACTTAAGTTTAATTTGATAAATACATTTTTCCTGTTTTAGGACTTTGTGGTTATGTATATTTTCGCTCGCAATTCAAGGCATTGGTATAGGTGGGGAATTAGTTGCAGCTTATGTTGATGCAATGCAAGATGTTGTGTAAGTATGTTGATAAACGTAAGTTTCAAAGTAACTTTGCGATAGTTAAGAAAAGTTAAGAATTAGTTATCTTTTAGCTATCAGTTTGATATTGCATATCTCTTTGAAATTAACAGGAATGACATATAATCTTTTCTGATTACTGAATAAAACTTAATTTAGCCACATGTAAAATTGAATATTTACATAATTTGCGACAAAAATATAACTTTATCTAGTTTTTGGCTAATTTTTTTAGACGGCTGCAGTCAATTGTAATTTAATATATTTATGTGAGGAAAACATAAAAAAAAAATCACATTTCAATACTTATTTTTTGACCTCTGCTAATAATGCAATCCGCATTAATATACACATTCCACTCACACAAAGTAAAATAGCAAATAACATCATCGAAAACTGTTATTTGTAATTTAAAAAAAATTTAATTTAGATCATACAAAAAAGTGTTCTAATAATAATTATTTTTAAGATAATTTTTAAGGCGAGGCAATTTTATTTGTGTCACATAGAAATATTAAAATTTAATAAAATGTAAATCTTACAAAAAACAAAATATATGGCAATGTATGGAACAATTTTCTAAAGATTCGTAAATTTAGTAAAAAAAAAATTGTTTACTATCCAAAAATAGAAACTTCTATTAAAGTGAGACGGCCAAAAACCCTGCAAAAATATTAGACTTATTTTAAATAGTAAGAATATACTAAATTATAACTTTTTTGCCCAGGTAAATCAAATTAAAATTTAAAATTTGATGTTCCAGTTTAATAAATAAGCGAATATTGGTTAAAAGTAGTCTTTTTAAATTAATTTTTTAAAAATTATTTTAGGAATTACGGTTTTCCGGATAGTTTAGAGACATACGGAATTGTTAATGGAGTGTGGAACTCATTGTTTGCTTTAGGGTAAGTTGCACCAGTGCCGATTTTTTTTAATTTGATTATTTACTTTTAAAATATTCTTTATAGGGCATTTCTCGGACCTTCTATAGGAGGCATTTTACACGATATTGTTGGTTTCAGAAATGCAACTGTTGTTATATTAGTACTTCACATTATTGTGGTACTTGGTTAATTTTTTTATAAATTGCTTTAACATTGCGACTCACCAATTACATTTTAATTTAGGCTTTTCTGTTTTTCACCGCTTACTTTGTAACCAGCAGTCGTTGCACAGGCAATACTACGAATAACAATACATTATCCAATATAGTTTCCTCTTCTGGATCAGTTTCCGAGGTTGATCCCGAGGATCAACAATCGGTTTTCGAAGACTCCTCTATGTAGATATTCAATATCATCGTTTTAATTGTCATTTATAAATAAGACATCGAACAAAATAAACTCTTTGATTATAATAATAAATATCATTCTAATTATTACGTTTTAATAATTTCACCACTAGAGTTCAGTAGATGCATTTGACTCTTTTCTTTATAATTATGACAATTGTAGGCTGCAGATAGCGCTGCTCTGTTTCGCCGACGTTTTTCACAAGAGTAAAGAGCACGGGCCTGCCTTCTAGGCCTTAACATTGAACTCGTACCTTGGAAAGTTACCGGCGGTTTTCTAATATTATAATTTTAGTGTTTTTGGGTGTTAGAGATTATATTCAAAGCACTTGGTTGTGAATCGTACTAAAATCGATTACTCATGGCGAGCGTTTCATACCACATAGCAAATCTCTTAGAAAAGGTTAGTTTGTGAAGTGAGAAAGAATTTTCCATTCTTCTATTTACTGACAATTTTTTCATATTTTCATGTGCATCAGATGACATCCAGTGATAAAGATTTTCGGTTCATGGCCACTAATGATTTGATGTCGGAGTTGCAGAAAGATTCCATTAAATTGGATGATGATAGTGAACGGAAGGTAATAACGAAATTTTTAAACAAAAATAAAATTTAATAAAAATTTTCCATAAGAAAAATGTTTAATAATTGCAATGGTTTAATTTTCAGGTTGTTAAGATGCTGCTGAAGTTACTGGAGGATAAGAACGGAGAAGTTCAAAACCTGGCTGTCAAATGGTGATAAAAAGCTAAAATTCAAAATGTACTTTTATTCAATACGTATTCAAATACAGTCTAGGCCCGTTAGTGAACAAAGTAAAAGAATATCAAGTGGAAACAATAGTCGATACGCTTTGCAACAACATGATGAGTGATAAAGAGCAACTTAGAGACATCTCTAGCATTGGTATTTTAATAAATAAAATATATATTTTACAAATTTATATTTTTTTTGTTTAGGCCTGAAGACAGTTATCAGCGAGTTGCCTCCAACTTCCAGTGGCCTTGCTGCCAGCATATGTAAACGGATAACTGGAAGACTTAGCAGCGCAATTGCTAAACAAGAAGATGTCTCCGTACAATTGGAAGCTTTGGATATCTTAGGCGATTTACTTAATCGTTTTGGAGGTGATAATATACTTTATTTGATGCTGTTGGAAACTTTAATAGTGTTTTGTATACTCAGGTTTATTGCTGGGATTTCACAGCGCAATACAAGAAGCTTTGTTACCGCAACTATGCAATCCACGATTAGCAGTTCGAAAACGTTCGATAATTGCTATTGGTAATTTATTGGTTTTAATTTGAGTTCGATTTAACTAATTAAATTCGAATTTTAGGATATTTGGTTATGAGTTGTAATAATACATTATTTGTAAAGCTTATTGATTTGTTATTGGATGAATTGTCAAAAAATTTAAATATTTCTACCACACGAACGTATATTCAATGCATTGCTGCTGTTAGGTAAATCTAAACTTTGCGTTTAGCACTTAATTGTACTGTTAATTAATATTTGTTAGTCGTCAAGCGGGCCATCGGTTTGGGGAACATTTAGAGCGAGTTATGCCTTCTGTAGTACAGTATTGTAGAGTCGAAGATGATGAATTGAGAGAATATTGCATTCAGGCTTTTGAGTCGTTTGTTCGGAAGTGTCCAAAAGAAATTTCACCCCATGTACCAAATGTAAATTTGCAAAATAATTTTATTTAAACACGAACTAAGTAATTGAATGTTTCAGATAATTACTTTGTGTTTGGAATTTCTTTGTTACGATCCAAATTATAATTACGATGATGAAGAAGAGGATGAATCGATGGAAACTGAGGGAGAAGAAGAAGATGGGTAAGCAATAAATTTCTTTTTACTAAAATGAATTTTTTATTAATAATTTGTAACTACTCAGTGAAAGCGATGATGAGTATAGTGATGATGATGACATGAGTTGGAAAGTTCGTCGTGCTTCTGCTAAATGCTTAGAAGCCATAATTGCAACTCGTCACGAAATGTTGATGGAGTTCTATAAAACTATTTCCCCCGCACTTGTGTTAAGATTTAAAGGTTTATTGTATTCGCAGACCTCTTTTAAGATTTTTATTAAATATCTATTATTAAAAAAAAATTCTAGAACGAGAAGAAAATGTTAAAGCTGATATTTTCCATGCATACATGGCTTTGTTGAAGCAGACGAGACCAACTGTTTCTGCAACTTCAGTTGATCCAGATGCAATGGATCAAGAAGAAGGGTAAGTGTTAAACGATATAAAATATTTCAAGTAAATTTAATTTATTTCAATAATTAGACCAGTTATAATGCTTCAACAACAAGTGCCCCAAGTTGTCAAAGCATTGCATAGACAACTCAAAGAAAAGAGTATTAAAACACGTCAAGGTTGCTTTGCTCTTTTAACTGAATTAGTAAATGTCTTACCTGGTGCTCTTACCGATCACGTACCATCTTTGATTCCCGGAATTCAATACTCACTTGGGTAAATTTGTTGCTAATTAATTTTACTATTTTAATTAATAATTTTTTTTATTTTTTTCACAGAGACAAAAATACAAGTTCTAACATGAAAATCGACACTTTGTCTTTTCTAAATTGTCTGCTCATTTTTCATAACGTTGAGGTCTTCCATGCACATATTAAAATTCTCGTTTCCGTGAGTTTTATTAATTAATTTTTTTTTTTTTCAAAAAATTCTAATTAAAATATTTTTTTGCAGCCGATTATAAGTGCTGTGGGTGATCCTTTCTACAAAATTACTTCGGAGGCATTACTTGTATTACAGCAATTAGTTAAAGTCATTCGTCCACTAGGTACATTCTTTTTATTTGTTTTTATTATAAGATAATTATGGTATATTCACTCGCAGATACGCCCTCCTCTTTTGATTTTATGCCATTTGTTGGCGAAATTTACCAGTGCACGTTGGTTCGACTTCGTGCGGCCGATATCGACCAAGAAGTGAAAGAACGTGCTATATCGTGCATGGGTCAAATTATTTGCAATTTGGGCGATCACTTGCAAAATGAATTGTCAAGTTGTTTGCCAATATTTTTAGACCGTTTGCGCAACGAGATAACAAGATTAACCACTGTTAAAGCCTTAACCAAAATTGCAGGGTAATTAAAATCGAAATTTCTAACTGGTAAAAAGCTAATCGCATAATATTTTCACAAGATCGCCATTACGGATAGACTTACGACTTATATTGGCAGAAGCTATGCCTATTTTGGCTGCTTTTTTGCGTAAAAATCAGCGAGCTTTAAAATTGAGTACACTTAGTCTCTTAGAAGTTTTGTTCAAGAATTATGGAGCTGTTTTGACATCTGATATGATCGATGATGTGCTTGTTGAGTTACCTCCACTTATCAGCGAGTGTGATTTACACATTTCCCAAGTGAGTTTAATTAATTTAGGAATTTTTTTTATTTAAAATCAATTTTAAACAGCTTACGATGAGTCTGCTAACATCAATGTCCAATGCTCACAAGGAATGTTTAATTAAAGTGAAAGATGCTATTTTACCTGAAATTTTACTCTTGGCTCGTTCACCTTTACTGCAAGGTGCTGCTTTGAATGCCATGTTAGAATTTTTCCAAGCTTTAGTGTCTTCTCGTTTGCCTGGGCTTAGCTACAGAGACTTATTACAGGTAAATGTACATCAATTTTTGTTAAATTGTATTTAAATCATTTTTTAAATTTTTTTTAAGTTATTAATCGAACCCATTGCTAAATCTCAACAAAGCGGAGCGGTATTTGCAATCCACAAACAGGCATTTCATTCGATAGCTAAATGTGTTGCAGCATTGACCGTTATTTGTCCTCAAGAAGCAATTCCCGTGGTAAATCAATTTATAATGGATATCCAAGACCCAAGAAGTGACTCGGTGCATCTGTTTGCGTTATTAGCGGTTGGAGAAATCGGTCGTCATATGTAAGCAATTTCTTAAATGATTCTAAATTTTAAATCATTATTTAATTCGATTGTTTTTAGTGACCTCAGTAGCCAGACTTCATTGAAAAGTGTTATTCTCGAATCATTTTCTTCAACAAGTGAGGAAGTGAAATCTGCAGCATCTTTTGCATTAGGTAAATATTAACATTAAAATTAAAATTAAAATTAATAAATTTTATTGTTTTGTTTTCATAGGTAATGTGAGTGTTGGAAATTTGCAAGAATATCTTCCTTTTGTTTTAAACGAAATCGAAAATCAACCGAAACGACAGTATTTACTCTTGCATTCTTTAAAAGAGGTGTGTTATTTAGATTGAAAAATGTTTTGAAACTTTGATAATTTAATGTTATTATCTAATTTTAGATAATTAGTTGTCAATCAATCAATAGCAGTTCTATTCAAGCGTTACAACCTTTTATTTCTTCAATTTGGAATATGCTTTTCAAACATTGTGAATGTGCCGAAGAGGGAACTCGTAATGTTGTCGCTGAATGTTTAGGCAAACTAACTTTAATCGATCCACCGAATTTATTACCAAAATTAAAAGCTTCGCTCGATGTTGGATCGCCTCTTGCTCGGAGTACTGTTGTAACTGCTATTAAATTTACTATTTCGGATCAGGTAAGTTATTTACATTCTTTTCTTAACATTTTTTAATAACTTTTATCTGTTAAGCCTCAACCTATAGACCATTTATTGCGAAGTTGTATCGGAGAGTTTCTAAAAACATTACAAGATCCCGATCTGAATGTACGAAGGGTAGCGCTTGTCGCGTTTAACTCAGCTGCTCATAACAAGCCATCGTTAATTCGTGACTTACTTGACAATATTTTACCGCAATTATATAACGAAACCAAAGTTCGGGTAAGAATTATTGCGAATACAATTTTAACAGTTTAATGAATAAATATTATAGAGAGATCTAATCAGAGAAGTTGAAATGGGTCCTTTCAAACACACCGTTGACGACGGACTCGATATAAGAAAAGTAAGAAATGTTTTCACAAATTTCAATTTTGCAAAATATTTTATTTTTAGGCAGCCTTTGAGTGTATGTACACATTACTAGACTCGTGCTTGGATCGTCTAGATATATTTGAATTCCTTAATCACGTTGAAGATGGATTGAAAGACCATTACGATATTAAAATGTTAACGTATTTGATGCTCGTTAGGCTTGCTACGCTTTGTCCAAATGCTGTTTTGCAAAGTCAGTAACAACATTAAAATAATGTTTTATCGCGTTAATTTATTATTGTTGTTAGGACTCGATAGGTTGATCGAGCCTTTGAGAGCGACTTGTACTACAAAAGTTAAAGCAAATTCTGTGAAACAAGAATTCGAAAAACAAGATGAATTGAAACGATCAGCAATGCGAGCTGTGGCCTCTCTTTTGGCTATTCCTGATGCTGGTTAGTTGAAATTAATATTTAATTTTTATAATTTTAATATTAATATATTTTTATTTAAATTTTTTTAAAGATAAAAATCCTTTGATGAACGAATTTCTGGCTCAAATTAAATCCAGTCAAGAATTGCAACAATTGTTTGAAAGTATTCAGAAAGATGCAGTTGCATCACCTTCTGACACACTTCTTATGGACATCAGTTGAACAATGGCTTTAACGGACTTATTTTTATTTTTAGTTTAGTTTCCTTTTTTAAAGAAAAAAAATTAATCACAATATTATTTTGGTGGTGAAAACTTCAGTCAACAATGCCTAAACAACCAAGTTACATTTTCTTAATAAAATAACGTTTCAAAAAATGTTTTTTTAAATTTAATTTCACATTTAATTACATTTTAGAATTATTTTAAATTAATCAATAGCTTTAATGGTAATAAAACGGGACAAAACAAATGCTAATACTACAGTAAAAGCCGTGAAACTAACAGCGAACACATAAAATGCTTCTTCGTCAAATACATCTGTAAATGCTGGAACTCGTTCGTAAAGATTATTAATTACATCGGCTGCAACTGATTTCTTTGGCATTTCGCTTTTATTTTCGTCCTTTACTCGGTTTGATCGGTTTTAATGGTTCAGTTGCTTCAATTGCAGAACTAACGTTGTGTATTGCGATGTATTGTTGGTACAATTCAAATAACTCAACTAAAGAGAAATTGGCTGATTTTATAACAACACTTTCGCCGTTATCTGAAATATTATTTATTGAATGAATCATTTTATTGATAAATTAATTAATATCTACTTAATGTAAAAGCTACTGATGGATCCGATCTGTCGTTGACGATTGTTGTTTTTAAGCGACAAAGTGGATTTGTTCGAGATATTTTATGGTTAGAAAGATAATATAGAAACTGCCTAAATAAAATAATAAATTTATATATATTAAAACATTTTTAAAAAAATAAAATAATCGAGTTTGATACCTTGTTGATTTTACCTGCTGATGAAATGGATCAAATGTAAAGACGATCTGTTTAACAGGTCGAAAGGAAATCTTATTTACGTTCTCCCGAATGAGTTTTTTCAATGCGAAATATACATTGCGGTCCCCTAGTGCAGGAACAGACATATTAAAAATCCAATTTCAATCCAGAATATTGATCAGGCACAAATGTCTAGCACCGTTTTAACGGGATATTTGATTGGTTTCTAGGATAATTAAATTTGAGTGTAGTAGGCATTCCATAGGTTGGTAAGTGTAAATCAACCAATCACAGACGACGAAACTATCTCGATTCTAACTGTGATGTCTTTCGAGACATCGAGTAATCGACAAGGCCTATTAGTTCATGGTTCCGTGTCTCCATAGTGGATTTTTTGTGGTCCCTTATTAACGACGTTAGATCGAAAAACGTAAGTTTAGTAAGGTGAAAAGGTATACAAATTTAATTACTAACATTTCTGACTTAAAATCCACTCATTTTAATGGTATATTTGGGTTAATGGTTTAAATACTATTCGCTTATAATTTGTATCTTTTGTTGCAAATATGGCGTTGGTATCAGACGTTAAATTCAATGGGAAAATTAATATTTCTTTAATTTGCAGTTTCAAATTTTAATGGTTTCATTGACGAGTATTGATATATAACATTTAAAGTAATTCAAGTAAAATTTACTTGTATTTAAAAGTAGCTTTTTTAATAACCCGGAAGCTCATTTTCTTGCCCAACTTTTCTCGATATTTAAATAAAATAAAAGAAAAGTAAATATATTTAAAATTTTTCTTTATGTTTATTAGATGCCACGTACGCGAAGACGACGTTGGTTGAGTTCAGAGAGCGAATATTCATCGCATAGTGACAGTTACCGTCATCATAAAAGGAGGAAACTATCGGACGATAGTTTCGATAATTATTCTCCATATTCAAAACGAAGGTATAAAATCAGATTTTATTTATTTATTTTATTTGTAATTGCAATAGAACTCTACCTGAATCGAGTCTAAAACAATTTCCAGCGAGCAAAGATCAATAACAATCGATTTGGAATTTATAATTATCATTTATCGCAATTAAATCCAAAACTAATCATTAAAACGAAGAAAATAAAATTCTAAATTAAAACAAAGGATTTCAGGAAATTGACTTTTAATGTCAAAGAATCAATTCCAATAATTGCTTCAAAATAAAATAATTTAATTAAACCGTTAGGTTTAAATCCACGCGAAAGCTAAACCATTGCCATATGTTTTGTATCCACCCTCATAACATATGCCAAACAATTTATATTAATAATTTATTTAAAAAAAAATTATTTTTAAGGTATAAATTTTTTTTTTTAAATTAATCCCTTATCAAAAAGATAAAATCAAATAATCCTTGAAATTGTTTACACATTTTGATATCCAATTTTGAACGAGGTCATTGATTGATCAATAATTTAAAACTTATTTAGTCGCATTAAAGGTATGTATGGTTTGAGGTAAAAATAATTTTGTTGGAATTTTCTCGTATTATATTTTATATTATTTATTATCGCAGGGATAAAGACAGTTACAGAGGATATTCGACGGAAAGAGATGGACATCGAAGCAGACACAAAGATTATCATCACGATGATTCGACGAGCGATTCCAGATACCGTTCGCACAGTAGTCGTCATTATAGGAAACGAAGGACTCACCATAAGCGAAGACGGTCACCTAGTTATAGTTCAGAGGTTGGTAACGAAAATGTTTGTGTTGTTGTTTAATTGTACGTCAAAGGAAATTATGAGGGCTGTTTCGCCTTGAGAAAGTGCAAAGAATGAGATTGGCACGGATGCTACGAATAAATCCAAGCCATGCTGATGATCATTGCTAATGGGAGATCATTTGCTACAAGGGTGAGTGAGGCAGGCAAAATAATAATTGATCGTGATGGGAAAATTGTGTTAGTATTTTTTAATTTTGTTATTATTTTTCAAAATACGGTTGTTGTTTTTTTTTTATTTAAATTTTATTTTACATTTTATTTTTATTTTTTTTTATTTTAAAAGTGAATCAACAGAGTGCACTAAATATGCTGTCTTATGATTTTTAACTCAATTTTTTGTGGTGTCTTCTCAACAAAAAACCAAAACTCCAGTCAAAGCAAGGAATTTTTCATTTTTTTATGGCCAAAATTATTTGATATTTATGGTGAAACGGCTTCTGGTGAAAGAATTTAATCGGAAAGTTAAACCTTGGATTTTTCTTTTCATTTTTATTACTTTTTTAATGGCGTTTTCTATCGAGTGTTTTTGTATTGTTCAAATATTCGAATAGAAATTTAGGTTTTGTTCCACTTTCACTCGCAAAGAAAATTTTAATAAAAGAAAAAAGTTTACTCACATTCAATCTGTTGTTAGAAATAGGAAAATATTTAAATTTATATTTTAAGATAATAATAAGTGTGTTATGCGAGGTCTTGGTAGCCCGCCATTTAATCGGCTGTTGATTTTGGTGGCATCATCGAGACTGGTAAAATTGACCATGTGCAGGAGTGTGAAACGTAATCTAAAACGGGTGCTATTTTTGGTTGGGGGACTTTGTCGACTTCCATGTTGGCTACGAGTTGGTCTGTTGAGTTAAAAGGATTTTTGCCAAACCCAAAGTCGCTTTGCACAAAGCAAAGATGAAAGTTAGTTGCAATTTTAACGACAAAAGTAATGTACATAATTCGCTTATAAATTCATGTCTGACGATGTCTGAGGGTAAAATTATAAATTTGGATGCTGAAAGTGATGAGACCGGAGATAATGAGGTAGGAAAAATTCAAATTAGAGCTTTAAATTATTGAAAAACAAAAGTATTTGATTTCATCTTTTTGGATTTAATTTCTCTGATACCAACTTATCTAATAAACAAAGTTTTCTCGAAAGGCACTTGATTTACTCCAGTTTTAAGTAGAGAAATATTTTGGAAAAATAATAGTCGCTATTTATATACTGAGAAATTTTTAACCAAATTGCTGGAAATTAGGTAAGATTTTTTTTTAAAAGTTATTTAAAATTTAGTGCTTATTTTGTCATTTTTAAGTATGGATCCAAATTTAGTATTGAGGGTTTCATTCATATTTCAGAAGCTAATAATTCTTGCAGTTTGTCTTAGAGTCGTTAACAAGTTTCGCTTTACTTACGCAACGCTTTGGTGTATACTTGCCCAGTTTATATTTTTCATCATAGGTAGAGACGAGTTTGGGTTCCTATTTTTAGTTTAGAGCATCATAGTTTTCTTAGTCTGAGTTTAGTGTTGGGATGAAAATTGAGGAGCCATGTTGGGCAAAAAGACAGCTTATAAATTCCTCGAGGAAGATGTACTCAACTCTTGTTCTAACTTTTTACATCGCTTTTCTACTAGGGTGAAAGTGGCTGAAAATAAGGAGAAATTGTTACCAGATGCTAATGATGAAGATGGAGATGTAATTATAGAGTTTTATAAGTCTTGATGTTTGACATTTTTTGTGCTATTCACGTAGAGTAACATTAATTGGCTCGTAACTGATAAATTTTTATGAAATTTTTTATGACCACGAAAATGGAAAATTCTTTTTGAAGTGACTGGAGTTTTATTTTGTGTTTGGGACACAGCAAAAGCGCGTCAAGAACTTCTCATACAATTTTTATTATTTGTTTTACTTGAATTTCAGTTGATTGATCAACGAAGTCTACAACAACTAATGTTTATTTTTTGAAGATTTGTTTTAATCACGTTTTGATTAAAGGGAATTGTCATGAAAGGAATGAGAGTTGTTGATAGAAATTAGAGAAATTTCGACACAAGAAACGAAGCATTTGAAGATTTGCCAAAAGAAAACAGCGGATGTATACTTTTAAATGCTTTTAAAAGAAATTTTTTTAATATTTATTTTTATGAATTACAAAACTTTTTTACACCTGTTTTTTGTTTACTGAGTTAAATGAATGCAATTATCGGTTTTTAATTGCCTTAAAGTAACGATCCGCTGTTTTTTATTGCTTTTCGTAATATCACTCGAAGTTTTCTCTAATTTTTAAAAAATTGCTGTGATTCCAAGCCAAGTTATTTGTACAGTAACTTGATTATGCTGCTCTACCTCTCTTCTTTTCCATTTTTAATTAATTTATTTTATTTTTTTTCTATTATTTTTTTTTCTTTTGTTTTATTATTATTATTCTACTTATTGTTGACATGGCCATGCCTCCCTTGTTATCGTTACTATGTACCCGTTCGGAACGTGAATTCAATTTGGCGTCAATCACGCTTCATTCAACCATTCGCACCACTTCTTTGGACCCGACAACCAATTGGATGAATCTGCTGCTGCGACTTCTTCTATGAATTGATCTGTGTTGACCGGATGATGATGGTTGCGCCTTCTGATTGCGGTGCTGGCTGTAATTGGGGAAAATAGAGTCGGCGTGAGCACAGCTCTAGACCACCGAGTGTCGAAGACGACATAGACGGGCATCTGATCTATCATCATGGCGATATCCTTCAAGACCGATGTACACATCCTTTCGTAAAACTATTTAGTTTAGCCACTCCATACTATGCATATTTTATTTTTCAGCATATATTGTGAGAATATATTTCTCACTTTTGCCCCCTTTTCTTTATTTTTACTTTTTATTTATATTTATACATATTCATATGTATTTGAGCCATGTCTTATTATTGGGGTGAGGTTTTTCGTTCCGCTAACTTAATTATGTGGGGTTGGGATTAAATTTTTGTTTGATTTTACAGTGATTGCAGTGGTTGGTTTTTTTAATGCTTTTAAAAAAGATATTCGTATTTATATATATCGAGTATGTCCAGTTATTGTACAGATTACGATTTTATTTTTTAATTTTTATTTTATTTTTTATAGTACAGTAACGTAGATAATTGAATTTCAAAATTTTTTTTTTTTTTTTAAATTTAAAAATATTTCTCAACAGAACCGACCTGAGTGTTAAAGTATATGGCAGTTTTGCACATTGAGTCATTGCTTGTGCCAAAATTAAATTGTGGAAAATTTGTTTTTAAAAGAAAACGCGAAAATGCCATGCACTTCTAACATGTTTTATTTTTATTTTTTTTATTGGTGCAAAATGTGCGAATTGTTAATTAACACTATTTTGTAATTATGTTTCAGACAAAATAATTGCCACACTTGGCGAAGGAACTTTTGGAAAAGTAGTCAAAGTCAAAGATTTACAGACGTAAGTATAAAAATTTTAATTTTGATTGTAAAAAGTTAAATGGAAAATTTATATACTCTTAATTTTTGTTTTTGGAGTTTTGATCTATGTTTAGCATTGTTATAATTAGAAATTGAAAAAAAAAAATTAATTTCCAATAGTTGTTGCCAAACACATTTAAGGTGTACGTAAAGGGCAAAAATAGTGTCAGTGCTTAGGTAATTTTTAGCAAGGCCAAACGCCGTAATAAAGAACAAAACGAAAATATATTTGTGTATTTACTTATTTTTATTTTAAGTAAAATGAGGTTACGATCGTAAATGTTTGCGTAATTTAAAAGTAAATAATAGAATAATAAATGATCTCACTATTTTTTGATTTCAGCGATCAGATTTTGGCATTAAAAATTATAAAAAATGTAGAAAAATACCGTGAAGCGGCCAAACTCGAAATTAATGTATTGGAAAAGCTGGGCGAAAAGGATTTAGATGGCAGATTGTAAGTTATTACATTAAAATTTAAAACAAAAATAATAAAAAAATTCTATTTTCAGTCATTGTGTAAAAATGTTAGATTGGTTCGATTACCACGGGCATATGTGCATTGCTTTTGAGATGTTGGGTTTAAGTGTCTTCGATTTCTTAGTAAGAATTGTTTTAAAAATTTATTGCCACAAAAGATAATTAAATCTTAATTTGTATTGCTTTCAGAAGGATAATAATTACCAACCTTATCCATTGGATCAAGTCCGGCACATTGGATATCAATTGTCTTACGCTGTTAAATGTAATTCAAAGCATAAATAAGATCTAAATTTTATATTAATTGTTTAATAATTCTAGTTCTTCACGATAATCAACTTACTCACACCGACTTAAAACCTGAAAATGTATTATTTATTAATTCCGATTACGATGTCACTTACAATCACAAAAAAGTATTTAATTGAAAAAAAAATTTTGGATTTTTTAAAACATTTTAAATATTTTAGAGGCGTGACGTAAGGAGAGTTAAATCCACCCATATCAAATTGATCGATTTTGGTTCAGCTACATTCGATCACGAACATCATAGCACTATTGTTTCTACTAGACATTATAGAGCACCAGAAGTTATTTTAGGTAACTTAAACAACATTTTAAACGAGGTTAAAATTTAAACGTAATTTGTTTTCCAGAACTTGGCTGGCAGCAGCCGTGTGATGTTTGGAGTATTGGTTGCATTTTATTCGAATTATACTTAGGCATGACTCTATTTCAAGTAAGTGGGCGGGAAATGTTGAAACTTTGTTGAAAGATAAATCCTAATTTTTAATTTATTGTGACAGACTCACGATAATAGGGAACACCTGGCAATGATGGAACGAATTTTAGGCCCACTTCCATATAGAATGTGTAGAAAAACAAAGTAAATTTATTTATTTAATTAATCGAATTAAATACTAAAATAACGCATTATCCATTTAGAACCAAGTATTTTTATCACGGACGTCTCGATTGGGACGAAAAAAGCTCGGCCGGTAGATATGTTCGTGAAAATTGTAAACCGTTAAGGGTGAGTAACGAAATTTTATTTAAATTTATCGATTATTTATATTTGCATTAAATTTAGCGTTACTTACTAAACGACGACGAAGATCACAGACAATTATTCGATTTGGTATCACAAATGCTCGAATACGAACCATCACAACGCATCACACTCGCCGATAGTTTAAAACATCCTTTTTTCGACAAACTCCATCCAGATTTACGTATTGACGAAGGGGCAAAAAACGGGATTAGGGAGCGATCTCATAGCTTGAGTCGGTAACTTTATCGATGCGGTAACTTTATCGTTGCCGTCTTCCATTATTAACATAATTATAATGAAATATCAAAATGAGAAATTGGCTTAGATCGTCTAATCACACAGTGCTTGTAAGCAATTGGTCAAGCATGGGATGGCTCCCTAAGTAAGTTACGATTCTGTGTAATTTCAAGACATTAAAACAATAATTCAATAACTAAATTTTAGTAAAGACAAGTAGTTGAATTTTCACTTTAGTACGAGGCTTAAATATGATGTATTGTTTGATGTAAATGTCCTTTTGTTTATTTTTTTTTTGGTTTCCTTAACGTATTGTAAATAATAATTGCAATTTTTTTTTACTACATTCGATGAAATCTAGATTGGTTAAGTGAAGTGGATTGTTTAATCACTTAATGTAAAATTATTTGGACGTTTATAATTGATGCTGCATTTTGTAATCGATTAAAAAATAATGCATTGGGGGGGATAAAGGATAACTTTTCTACATTAAATTACATTTTTTTTTGATTGTAAATTATGCTCGTTAAAAACTCCCATTGTTAATTAGGAAATGTTGGAAAATAAATTTGCAGCTATTTATTTAACTGATTAAAAAGAAAGAATCAGAAAGTAAATGTTTTTTTTAATATATATACGATTTATTATGCTTTTCATCACCTACACTTAACAAAACAATTTGTAATAAAAAATTTACACAAATTTTCATGTATAAACACCTTTTATCAATTGGACTAAATTTTGTTAGCAAAAAAAAACATTAATAAATATATAAATATACAAATTTCACGCATTATCATCACTAACTTTTGTTACATTTGTTTTACTTTCGCTAGTTGGATTGAGTAAATAATTAAATTTCGCTCTATGAGCCAATACATATTTAGGTATAATTTCAGTATTCGTTAAATTGTAATCTCCATTTGCATTTAGTCCCTGAATTTCATTATTGCACTCATTACATTTCCATCCGGTAGGATGCTCTGCAGACCCGATAATATTTTCTGATATCTTCCTATATAAACACGAACTTTGACCGTCACAATCGTGCAATAGGAAATGTATTGTCGAAACTGTAGGCGGAAAATTTGTATTTCCTAAGGATGCGTATGTTGATTTCACGTTATAAAATCCGTTGACGATTTGTTGGAAATACAACGAAAACATTTCGGGGAAACCGTCGTACAATTTCAAGCAAATAAGAATTGATTCGAAAGGTATTTCATTGAACGAAGTAAAAATAACGAAATCATCGGGCCTAACATCATTTAAATGATGAAGTATTTGATGTATTAAAAGATCGGTATCCATCGGCTGTTTATTCGCATTTCTAATATATAACAAATGATCGGCATAATCAGATAACCATCCATTCGATAACTGCGATAATACAGTTACATCTTGACTAGAACCATTACGCTCGGAGATAATAAATACATCGACAACATCACGCAATTCTTCAATCCTAATTTCAACCAGGTCAATTGACCGATTGACTGGAAAAGCATAAATTAATCGACGTGGTTTAGCTCGTCTTTGCAGTGAAAATCGCTTCCCTAAATGCCAAACTGCATCAGGAATCCCACAATCGTCTCCATTCCAATGTCGATTACATTCGCATTTGGTAAAACCCCACGATTTTGTCCCAGTAATTAAACAATTAACACTCTTCTCAGTACGAAAATATTCGATTTGTGTATCAATTAATTTGAATACTTCATTTTCGTTCACGATTACATAGTTTTTGTACTTTTCAGGCTGAGGTGCGGCATAATTGAGTGGCGATAACAAACCGACGTATCCTCGAAGGTAAAGCACGATTACGATGAGTAAAGTGACTTGAAGGAAAATGAATAAAAGCACCAATGGCTTGGTATGACAAGCGAAGTTTAGAAAGCAGCAGGACGTCCGGGTCACTGGAAAAACGTTAAAATAAGTAATTTTAGGTATCGATTGAAATTTGATTTAAATTTTTATACCTTTACAAACCATTTTTAGTGCGAAAAATCCAAAATAGAAACATATTCTCAGATGAAATTTAATTTCTTTTGATAGAACCGCGCGAGTATAATCCACCCCTTGTTATAAATAGGAAATTGCTATTTCTTCCTAATTTGGAAATGAGGCTGAAGGTTGTCATGATCGAAATTAAATCGAGTTCATTCGAATAAATTAAATATTACGTGAGTCTTAAGAACAATTATTGTAATCGCCATTTCCATATTTACATTGGTTGAAATTAGAATTTTAAATTAATTCATGAATTTCTAAGAAATAAATTAATCAGTACCGCCCTCAGCTAACCAATATCCCTTTACTTAATACTAATATCCACCAGGGGCGCTGAAACTGTAACTAAATACAATTTAAATTTTAAAAAAATAAATCTATATGATTATTTTTATTTAAATATTTCAAACTTACTTAAATTAATTTACGCAACATTTAATATAAATTTAAATAATCTTAGAAACATCACGACACCATCTATTGACGAACCCCCACTTTGCAGTATGGCGGGACGAATATTCAGCGACTAACGCAATCGGTAAGTCGTAAAAATGCCTCTTTTGTCTAAACACTATTAATCCACTTCCCCACTACCACATTACCCTAAAATCAACTAAATTTTAATAAACACCATACAAATAATTCCTAACCCTATTTAAAATAACATTTCAAGGCTTTACTATTGTTACTTCCCGGTATTGAACACGTGTATGGTAGTTAGGCCGAGCGGATAAATGGCTGCGCGTTAAGATTTTCCCACAAAAATTACAAATTACAATTTTCCTTTCAACCAGCATAGTGAATCTTGACTAAATTTAGTCACATTTAAAGCAAATTGTCTTAGCATACATTTATAGGTAAAATTAGACTAAATACTTGCAGGAAAGCCGAATCAAAATAAAAAAAAACAAAAAAAAACAAAAATGCAAAATTATCATTATTAAAGGCGGGAAAAGATATGTAATTCGATAAAAAAAAAACCGCCATTGATTGATATTATACGTGATTACGTTAGAATAGGTCAGATATTTGCGAACGTAAAATTACGTAATTTTTAGTTCGTTTTAAGAATTAGAAAATTTGTTCACGTGATTTGTATAAATTTATGGGAATTACTGATTAGTTATGGATTATTAAGTAATTAATTGATATTTTAGTTAAATTAATTTTCTGGATATGAAATACATGAAAGTTGATCGGTCCTTGTATGGAATTTGACCCGAAAATCGTTCGGTTTACTTAATATAATTTTACAGATTTTAACAATAATTATTAGTTTGATTAAAAATAAATTTTAAAAATGGTTTTGAAATCGAGATTTGATGCGCCACTGGATGACTAACTTGGAATTTTTTTTTAATTGGATAATTTTTATTGGCTGGAAATTGAACAGTTTAAAAAAAAATTCTAAAAAAAAAATATATAATTTTAAGGAGCCATTAATTGATGTTACGTGCCATCTAGTGGCCGTTAATACAATCACGTGCTATTTATTGCTTTCTATAGTGTAATCACACAAATAAACAAGACCGTAATCGTAAAAATTCACTACAGTTGTAAAAATCAATTCCACAAACCTTAATTCGTAAACAAACTAAAATAGTTTTTTTTTTTTTTCAAAGGATGATTTAACTAAAATCGACGTATTTGGTATAGAAACCAGTATAAATTACATAAATTCTACTTTTAAGATCTGCCTGACCCAGTCTTGACAAGCCGAGTCTGCTAAAACAACGTCACTAAGAACTTACCATTCATCATGTCTAAGAATAAACCCGAATCTATTTCTTTGAAATCTCAGTTCGTCTTGTGTGACGTTGGACGAATTTTAAAATTCGATTTTTGATTGGCGTCAGAATGTCATGGAATTATTTTTTTTAAACTTTCTTAACAAGTCTTTGTTTTGTTGTCACATGAGGCTGGATGCCAATTAAATGCAATAGAAATTGCGTAAGTTGATGTGACATTTTCAACATTTTTGTACTTAAATTAAGACTGGCGCATTCCGCTTTTGTTTTTCAATTTCAAGCGAACCGTTAAGTGCTTGATAAGTTCTGATAGTTCTTGGTAGAACCTCTAGAGTTTGGTTGAAATTATGGGATGGATTTAATAGATTTTAAAACTATTTAAACTGATTTTCGTCAGTTGCGTGTTTGGAAATTTGGGTTCGCAGTATCGTTAAGTTGCATTTTTAAGGTCTCATTTAACTGTAAGTTGTTTTTTTTTAAATTTTAATCTAGTTTAGAATTTTATCTGGTTTAAAGTAGAGCAAAAAGGATTGGAACTAGTTCGAAATGAAAAACATTTATTTAGTGATAATTTTTAAAAAAAATAATTTGTCATTTTTTTTTTTATTTGTTGAAAATTGGAAAATCTTAAATTTCAATTGAAATTGTGTATTTTTACGTGGAAATTTTTAAGAGATTTGATTACTGAAATTGGAAGGGAAATGTAAACAACTTCTCCTTTTCGTTAATGGGAATGGTTTAGTAATTCTATTGTATTGAATATCATAACGGGGGGGAATAGTTTTAAATATTTTTTAATTTAAAATTTAAATAAAAATTTGCAAATTTTTATAATCTTTGATCTCGATTTTGAATTCGGTTTTAAAATTGCTCTCAACTTTGTCATGACCTTCGGTTGGATTTCATTGATTACATTACAAGTCCAAATTTTTTTTTTAATGTTTAAAAAAATTTTAATTGACTGATTTTTTTTACTTTTACCTAAATTAAAGTAAAAGTGCGATTTAATTAGTTTTTTTCTATAAAATTAAAATACCAAATAATTTTTTTGAAAATTTATAATTCCCTTTTGACAAAAATCTATTTTTGAATGAAATATTAGTCATGTTTGCATTTCATAAGTTATGAAATTTTTTTTAGATATTAATATTATATATTTTGCAATTTCAGGCTAAATAACGCGTTTTGAGTTAACTTGGACTAAACTCAACAAATTTAATTGGCCAGCGTTGGTCAGAGAGCTTTAATCGAAAGTTTTTTTGGTGAGTATTCAACTTTTATTTAATTTCCGAATTGAAAATAACAATATTGTGGCAATTAATACATAAATATAATGGCAGTACCAAAAGATATGTGGCTAACAATGTTATATAACATTGCAATTCTGTTTGTGGCTGCGTGTGTTAAACTGAACATGCATTGGTCATGTCTGTTGAAATTTTATTTTTAAGTTAAAAAAAAAAGTCAGTGTTAATGGGTATTCAGAAATTATTTTTCACGTCTGCACTTTAGACTGAACAATTATTTACAGTGAAAAGAAACTGAATAAAATTAGAATTAAAGTGTTTGCTGAGTAAATTCTGGCATCTGTATTCAGACTGCATTGCGAAATAATGGCTATTAAAGTAGAGAGGGACTGAATGAATGACTTGTCAAGGGTTTGAAAATTACAACTTCATTCGTCTTGTATATAATTAGCAAAATAGCCATACGATGCTAAGAATGACATTAAGATCAATAACACACATAATACTCATTAGCGAATTTAATATGTCGAAATAAGGTAAATAACGATCAACATCTGCGATTATTAATTTGTTAAAAGTGAAAAACAAAAAAAAAACGATTAAAATCGAACCAGATGAGATTTCAGTGTTAAAAATTCAATTGACTCAAATATGAGTCATACAAATGTCCCTCGACAAATCTTTACACTCATCAAATTTACGAGATGTAATTTTGTCTCGTTATTTAAAGATTGAATTTTACTTACAAAGTTCACAGTTGAATTATAAAATGAAAAATATTCTGAATCACCCATTATAAAGATTATTTTTAAGTTTGTACAAACTAATCTCTATTTTCTGCTCGTTTTTCTTTTAAAAAAATTTTAAATTTAAAAAAATAAAAGAAAAATTCTAATATTTAACGTACGTTTGTATGTCGCAACCGGAGGATAAATATTACTTGCAAATTGATAAAACCGAGATTATACGACTTGTGGCTATGAGAAATACAATTGTTGGTTATTCTTTTTTCTTCTCGCATAATTCCATCACTAAGTTTTAGATGCCAAATAATAATCTCGGCAAATGAGGAGATGTGTTTTATAGTGATATAATCGCACGAAGCTCACTTTTTTCCCATTCAATATCATAAGCCGAAAAAGAAATAATGAAAAAAAAATTATGATTGACTAATTTGATCTTGGCACGATTATCTATTATTGATTGTATTCATGGTATTTCTGCTAATTCTTAGCTTCTCACGGATTGCTTTTTTGCTGGAGATTCTGGAGATACGAGTTTGCTATATAAGCACCGCCACTGACAAACGGATACATACGTATATCGTTGGCTCCTATCTCTAACAGCCTATTTATTATCGATTAAGGTTCTTGTGTAACTTCCTCGGAGTTTGTCCGCACTTGTGTACACATCGTGGTAAATGAAATCAAAAATGGGAAAAGGCGCTTTGGAGGTTCTAGTGTCTGTATGGCTTTTGAGTGCAGGAGTTGGTGCTGGTCATATAGAAACGACAGTTATTTCTTTACTCGACACGTTTCAAGCTGATGTTATGTGGATTTTAGTCGTGGGATTTATCTGTGCTTTTGTTCTCGCCTTCGGTATCGGTGCTAACGATGTAGCGAATACTTTTGGTACTGTCGTCGGAGCCAAAGTGTTAAATTTAAGACAAGCTTGTTACATTGCCACCGTATTTGAAATGCTCGGATGTTTACTTGTTGGTGAGTTTGATTTTTATTTTTTTTTTGGTTTATTGGGGGATTGGTTTAGCTTGCCATGCTCCCACCTTACACGCCTGAAGTGGTTTGGATTGTTGTACTTGGATTCATCGTGTCATTTCTTTTGGCATTTGGCATCGGCGCTAATGATGTGGCCAATTCCTTCGGGACTTCAGTGGGAGCGAAAGTTCTCACTTTACGGCAAGCGTGTATGCTTGCGAGTGTTTTCGAATTGGCTGGTGCCATACTTATCGGTAAGAATGGGATATTTAATATATATCTTTGAAATATTTCTAGTTTGTGTATGAATAGTTTTAATTGAATTTAATTTTGTGTTTTAGGGTATAAAGTGTCTGACACGATTCGGAAAGGAATTATGGATGTCACGATTTATAATGGAAGTGAAAAGGAACTGATGCTTGGCAGTTTAGCTGCTTTAACAGGTATTTTTCCATAATATTTTACGTGAGTTTTTTTTTGTAATTAAAAATTGTTTTAAGAAAATGTTTGTTTGTAAATGTTATCGCTGATGGACTTTATTTTATTATTTTAATCTTGTTTTCTTTGGAAGGTCAAATTTAATAGTTACATTCTATCCATTCCAGGCAGTGCCATTTGGTTGTTAGTGGCTACATTCTTTAAATTGCCCATATCCGGAACCCATAGTATTGTTGGATCAACTTTGGGATTTACTTTAGTTTGTAGAGGAGGGGAAGGGATTAAGTGGACGACGATTGGACAAATAGGTAAATACAATCATATGTGAATTGCTAATTATATTTATTTAATATTTTTAAATTCTTTTTTTAGTTGCGTCGTGGTTTGTTTCACCCCTTCTATCTGGAATCATATCGGTATTAATATTTATATTTATCAGGCGTTTCATATTGAGCAAAGTATATTTAATTAGTGAATATTGATTAATGACTATATTGATTATTTGAACTTTTTTTATTTATTTAGAGTAAACCTCTCGAGCCTGGTTTGCGTGCGCTGCCTATTTTCTATTTAATTACACTATTCGTCAATGTGTTTTCAATCGTGCTTGATGGACCAAGCTGTAAATATTAAATTTTCAACTTATTTTTTATTATAGAATTTTGAATTTTGGATTTTTAGTATTGTATTTCGATCGTATCGATTGGTGGGGAGCACTTTTAATTGCTTTGGCTATAGCCATAATTGGAGCGCTTATCGTGCAATTTTTTATCGTGCCTCGTCAAAGAAAACAAATACTTGGTTTGCAATTTTAGGTTTTTAAGGAAATAGATTTTAAATGAATTAATTTACAATTTAAATTTCCAGCCGACCAAGCGAAAAGAAAACAAAAAGAGCAAGTGAATTTCAAATTGGGTGGTTCAACAGGTGAAGAGAATTGATTTAAACAAATGTTTCTTATATTTCATATTTTATTTAGCTAATACTACGCCTGCTGATTCTCGTGCCATTTCTCTAGAAGACCTGTCAGTGGTAGGAAAAGCAGAATGTGTTGAAAACCACAACTTGAAAGTGCCAACCACATACTGTTTTCCTACCCAAACGATCGAAGATGTCGCTACTAAGGGTGTTCTAGTGAATGGCAACTCGCATCATCCCGACGACAAGGTAAGTTTTATTAACTAACCCAACACATACCACGGGTTCTGTTTTGGTTGATTATCTTTAAGGATCGTAAGTATAATTTACATTTGAATATTTTAATCTATTTCAAGGATGGGAATAATCTTATCGATATGTTTACAAGTGCAATTGTTTGTTGATTTTGAATTTTATTATTTTTTATTTTACTTTGATATTTTTTTTGTGTATGTCTGTTGATTGTGAAGATATTGCACAATGTAAATATATTGTTAACTTACGTAATAAAACAGCCAAAACATAAAAGGGAATGGGACCAGCTGTATTTGGCTGGTCGTAGTAAATATTGTTGATAATTCCAGGAAACGGCTTTGACCATGAATGGCTCAGTTGTGAAGGAAAATGGTTCTGAAAAAGTGACGTCACAGACCAAACATGGTGTACTAGGGGTGCCCAATTCGCCGACATCCGAGTCGTTGGGTGGGTAGCCCATGCGTGTTCTTCACACCATCCCCGGAGGCTGGACCAACTCGATTGGCAATTAATACCCGTGTGGTTGTCATTGTGATATTTTTAATTTAGTTTGATTTTTATGGGGTTTGGGTGGGTTTTATCGAGTGCTGAAAATATGGGTTGTTGCCAAGTTGGACTAGTCCCAGGCAGCATGGACTTCCTTCTCATTGTGACTTTTATTTTTTCTTTAATCTGTGCAATAGTGAGAATGAGAGTTTATGGATTTGCTTGATTTTGAATATTTATTTGAGTAAAAAATTTACTTTATAAAAGTTTTTTTTTTCTTTTTGTTATTATATTTTTTGCTTGTGAATACTATTTTAAACTGGATTTGCTTTTATTTTAATCGAAATATCCAATTTTTTCAGGTTTCCAACATAATAGTTCTCAAGTTCCATTGGTACCGAATGGCAAATCAAAGGAAGTCTTCATTCCTATGGTAATTACATTCATTACATAATTAAAAGACACATAAATTTTAATCACTTTTTTTAATTCGATAATTTAGCTCGATGATGATAAAGATAATGACCAGTATGACGTGAATAGCGATAAACCAGAAACTGCAAAATTATTTTCTTTTTTACAAATTTTAACTGCGTCATTTGGTTCTTTCGCTCATGGAGGAAATGACGTAAGGTAATTGAAACACAAACTTACATAACGCATAATAAAATCAGATTTATGGCATCTTAATCACATTGCAATAAATAAGACAATGTAATGGTATTATACATTAATCAATGGGGATTTTTATTTTAGCAATGCAATCGGCCCACTTGTTGCGTTATGGCTTATCTACTACAGAGGAAATGTCTTGCAAAAGGACGAAACTCCTTGGTACATATTAGTTTACGGAGGAATTGGCATTTCGATCGGCCTCTGGATCTGGGGTCGAAGAGTTATAAAAACTCTGGGTGAAGATTTGACTAAATTAACACCTTCAAGGTACAAAATAAAACTAAATATTAATAGAAATGAAAATAAATAATTTTTGATACGTTTTAGTGGCTTTACGATCGAAATCGGAGCTGCATTGACTGTTTTAACAGCTTCGAAAGCGGGAATCCCAATCAGCACTACTCATTGCAAAGTAGGATCAGTTGTGTTTGTAGGATGGGTCCGATCACGACAAGGCGTTGATTGGCGACTCTTCAGGAACATTATATTTGCTTGGATAATCACGTTGCCTGTGGCTGGTGGTTTATCGGCATTAATCATGTTTATTTTGCGAGAATTAGCTTTATAGCAAGAAATTCGATTGGCTTTGAAAATGTATTAATTTTCAAAAAAATGAACTCTTAGTTAATCGTACGACCTTTCTGTTTACTTACATTGATAATAGCTGCGGTTTCAACATGGTTGGAGAACACAAATCTTCCTGCGAATTAAATTGGTCGTATTATGCTGAGGTTTGAAGTAGATTAGTGCGACTATGGTATACCAACAAATTTGAAGAGCTATTTGATGTATTGCAGTTTATTTTTCGGCAATCTATTTCTTCACAGTATATTATCAGACATGATCTAGATTTTAGCATTTGAATTTATAATTAGTTTATTTTTTACACAACTGAAATATTCATACGATTTGCACACTTATATTAAAATAATCATATTAATTAAATGTAGGGTTTTATTTGGTTTTGTTTTGTTATTTGAAAGCGATTTAAAAAAAATTAAGGCATTTGTGCATATTTTTATACATTAAAACATTTTTGTCTACTTACAAATGTTTTTAATTTAATTATTGATTTATTTATGTAAAAGTGCGATTTGATTGTGGATTTAATTGAATTTACCACTTTAAATTTAATTAATAACTGTTTATTAGTTAAATAAAACATTTGTTAATGTGCAATTGATTTCATTTTAATAATATATGGTAAAAATGATGAAAATTGAAATTTGTATTTCATAAAATACATTTTTGTGGAAATGGCTTCGTGTGCATTGGGAAATAAAGTTTTTAAATTGACTGGATTTTTTTTACAATTCTTTTGGCAAAAGATGGCAGTACAATCTTCGTAGGAAGACATCACTTCCGTGTCTCAGCCTGTTTTGTTGACTTGCCATTTAATGTCGGAAGTATGTTGATTATTATGAAAACGGCATAACAAGATTTTGTAATTATAAAACCGTGATTAACATATTTCCAATGAATTCTGACGTTGAAAATCAAATACGACTAAATACAACATGGTCAAAATTGCCATTGCATATAAAACAGGTAAAATTCAATGAAACCACTATCAGATTTAATTATCTCACTCTGGGTATTTTTACAATTCAGTTATTAGGCGAGTCGCAAAAGGAATATGAAAAATGCATTTTTAATTTTAGTGTTTGTAATCAACTGAGATTTAAAGGAAATTTAAGTAAGTTTTACTATACTCATTTGGTATTTTAATATTAATTATGTCCACTTTTACAGTACGAACTGTGAGGAAAGATGAAAAATTATATTATGAAGATTTATTACAATATAGTCGAGAACATTTAATGCTATTCCCGTATCACTTGTCAGATGTTCTCGTCAAAGGCATGAGAATTACACCATTCCAATATTATTGTAATATTATTCAAGATTTAATGGAACAAGAAAAGAGCTATGATTCTCTGCCAAATTTTACTGCAGCCGATTGTAAATTTTTTTCTTTTTATATATATTTTTTATATTTACAGTTTTTTTTTTACAGGTTTAAGATTACTAGGGATCGGGAGGAATCAATACATTGATCTTATGAATCAGTGCCGCTCATCCAAGGCATGTTATAATGATATTGAGAAATAATTTATGTATTTTAAAATTATTTTAATTACAGAAATTTTTCCGGCGTAAATCCGTTAGAGAAATCATTCCAAACAAACCTGTTGCTGATATAAATATCGAACCTTGGTGGATGATACAAATTGGTTATGTAACTCAAGATGATATTAAAGTAACTGGAATTTTATTTTATAATTTTAATTTGGCTTAAAGAGAACTGATTTTAGATGGTAGGTGAATCTGAAAAACACATTATTGATCATATCATTGATAATGGTGCCGTTAAAGCTGGCGATATGAATATTAAAGATGTACATAGTAAGAACAGAAAAACAATGCTATTGATATTTTTATTTTATTTTATTATTTTTGCTTTAGGTTTATATGCCAAAGGACTTGTCTATCTGGATGTGCCTATTAATGATGAAGATTATATAGTTGGTAAATTATAAGGAAAATTATATTCACATATTTAATTACATAAGAGTTTGTTTAGTTCCTCCTTTAGAGGGATTTGTTATGAACCGAGTACTTGGTGATTACTTTGAAACACTTTTATATAAAATTTTTGTTTCAATTGACGAACACACACCAGTGTCAGAAGTAAACGATTTATTTTTTAAATATAAAATGAAATATAAATAATTATATTTATTAGTTAGCTAATGTTTTACAAATCGACTTGAAATTAGTAAAGGTAATGAAATATCGTTTATTGATTTGAGTTTTTAATTTAATTTAATATTAATTATTAATAATCAGAATGCTATTTCAATGTACTGTCGACTCGGTTTTGCACGTCGTAAAAATTCTGATTTGGATTCGTACGAATATCATCCTTCGTGGGCAATTGAAAGACGGCGTAATTCAAAGCGGTGAGAATTTGAAAATTCAGATTTTAAAAGAGTGAAAAAATCACAATAAAAATTTATTTTAGAACACTAAGCGAAGATCCACTTTTACTCGATTGGAATACGGTAGAGAAAGTGTCGAGTGAAATGAGTGATTCTAGTATTAAATCGTCGGAAACTTTAATCGTCGATGATCAAGGTACGAACGAATAAATTAAATCTTTTTATAATATTTTCACTTTCCCAACCAGAACAATGTAATTCCTCATCCGCAAGTGCAAAGAAAATTGTATTTTTATTTGACGCCACTTTAACCGCATATCTAATGATGGGCAATTTATCACCAGTCAGTTTACAATTTCCATTTTCTTAATATTTATTTATTATAATTTATAATCTGTATTTTAGGGATTAAAAAGTCACGCGGTCACGATGTTTGAGGTTGGTAAACTATCGGATGAGTCATTGGAAAGTTTACTTCAAGAATTGGATAAAGTAGCTGACATTGGCGAAGGTGAAGCTCAGCGATATTTTGACCACGCACTGACATTGCGATCAACCATTCATTTTCTTCGTCATAATCGCAATTTAAATTTCGATTTGGAACCATCAAATGCATCGTTGGGTTTGGATTTAATTCGTTGTGAGAGTTTATTAAGTTTGGAATCAGCCACTTGTACGAGACTTTTGAACAAAAACTATGCGTAGGATTAAAATTTTATTAATTGTATAATTATTTTATAAATATTTATTGTGTAATTTAGACTGCTGGTATCAGTAGCACCTTTGAGTAATGAAGTGAGAACAATTGGTAGCAGCATGTCTCCACCGCATCTGGGTCCACCAATTTCCGAAGTACTATTAATTTAATTGAATTTAATTATCGATATAATTTTTAATAGGGTTTGTTATTTTAGGTGAATTCAATTTGGTTTAAATTGTTCTTATATCACATCACTGGCTGTGGACCGCCATCACTTTTACTGACAAAGGGAACAAGAATTCGCCGTTTACCAAAAATGTTTCAAATATTTGATCGTTTATTAGTGACAACATGGGGTCACGATCCAGGAGTTCTTCCTGTATCGAATGTATTGCTCACATTAAACGATGCCTTAACCCATTCAGCCGTCTTAGTACAAGTAATTACACATTTTATTTTATTTGAGGATTTAAAAATAATATTAAATATTTTTTTAAGGGTTATGGAATTTCTGCAGATGGCGAGTTGCAATACATTCCGTTTCCAATAGACGAAGGTGTGAAAACTATCAAATTTATTTCAAATTGGCAATGATAAGATTTCTTTAAAATTTTCCTTTCAGCTAAAGAAATAGCAGAAATTCACAGTGCAATAGCGTGCTTATCGAAGGAAGTGGGTTTGCGACACACGTGTGGTTATGTGACGATGCTTAAAGTGGCTTCAATGTCTTATCCCAACATCAAAACTGCAAAAGTGGTCTCTGAAGTTAGCGATTCAATTTCGAGTTCAAATTTACCAATAAATGGATTCAAGGATGCAACATCAATTCAAGTTCTTGAAGCTGAATTGGATTCCCTCGAGATCGAAAAAAATGTTATCAAAGCAAATTCGAAAGTATCAAATAAAGTTTCTTTATCTGAAAGAGACTGGACCATTTTAGATTGCAATTTCGGACTTCCCTTATTCGATGCGCAGTTAAATAAAGTCATTTGTGAACGAATATCAAATTTCCAATTATGTTCTAAAGAAAGGTAAATCATTTTTAACAATTAAATACAATTTTTTATATTTTATTTTAAAATTTTTTAGTTTACAAAACTTAACAAAATCAAGCCGAGAATTATCTGACAAATTATTGACATTCATAGCTGAATTCAAGGTAATTAACTAAATTAAATAACAATTTGAGATAATTAATTGTATGAAATCATTATTTTAGTGCAAATCATTATCGGATCCAATGAATTTAATGGATAATAGAATTAACGAATCGGAAATTTCAGTCCCGTCGATGTGCCTTTTATTTTATAAAGGCAAATTAAGCGTTTGGGATGGCAGATGAAATCCACTCACAAAAACAAATTAGAAAGCACTAAATTAATAGTCTATTATTATCAACTACGTTGTACATTATTGTGTAATGAAATTTGAAATTTTATTTTATTCTTTCAACTTCTCTTTTAATTTCTCGACCACATTACGATATTTTCTAGCTTCGGCTTTAGCTTTCCACGATTCCATCCATATTCGCCACAATTGTCCATTAGTGTCAATACTCGTGTCGCAATTACGATAATCGTACGCGAATATGTTGCGAAAACCTCTATGAAATTCGTCTGGAAACTCTTGATAAGCTTTGTGTTCGAGTTTTTTTCTTTCGTGCTTAGTTTTGACCGGGTTAAGCGTACTGCACCTATAATCCAATACCAACTTAATGCTATCCTCTACTTCTTTTAAATCTGATAAGTAACTTCGTTCTGCACTTTCTTCTGCATTTAAAAGTGCAATTACGTCTTTTTCAGTTACGTATGGAGGCAATTTTTGCAATTTACTAATCCTGTCCATCATTTGTTGAACGGTTTTTTTTTCATTCTCATACTTTTCTTGTAGTTGAAATATATCAAGTCGGTGTTTGTTGCAAATAGAAGCTACGAAAAAAAAGTGTTTGAAAAAAATTTAATGCAAAATTTGAAATTAATACAAACCTATGAACACCGGTGTAATAATTGGTAGACTGAAAGATACAATTGTTTTTAGACAACCAAATAATACACCGATTCCCGATCGTATATCTTCCGAAATAGTGGCAGTGTAATTAATTGCCATTTTTGTAAAAATGACTATCAAAGAATTAGATTTTTTTTTTAAAAATATTTCCACATTAATATAAAATTTTAAAAATACCAAAAGTGGGAGTGTGGTTTTCCCCACACTCAGATATGTGGCGCCGAGTTTCAGGAAATTTAATCTCGATTCTCGTTTAAAAGTCGAGATAAAACGAGACAAGCATTTGGCACAAGTTGCTTAGTAACCAAAATAGTTTAAATTTAGATTCGTGTCAGGCTTATCTCAATTCCATACTTCAGGACACGGGAAATATTCAAAATTTTAAATATGAGTTCCACAAAGAGTACACGATCATCTACAGTTTCAATTAAGACCGTTTCGGATCTGAGCTCAGACATTTCGTCTACTGTAATTTTTCAATGTCTTCAGAATTTATTCACATCAAACTTATTGCAAATATATTTCAGGTTAGCAGTGTTCGACCACCAAGAACATTAAATTCTCCAAGCTCTGTCGTGCAAACCATTCCCGTTTTCCCTCAAAAAACATCTCCGACAACTACCGTGCTTAATAAAGAATTGATTTACGGGTGTTCGAAACACGAATTAGCCAACAGATCTATTCCTGAAGTTTTTTCCTACGATGACAAAGTAATTTTAATCTTTTATTTTTATTTTTAATAATAAATAAAATAAACATTTTGATATCAAATTTAGGCGTTACGGTTTTACGGTTATTACAAGGAGTTGTTTGAAGGTTCACCTTATGAGAAGTATTGTATTCATCCTTTGATAATTACCTACTGCTTAAAAAACGATACGATAGCAGTGAAAGAAAAACCATTTACCAAAAACAGTCTTCGTGAATCTCTTCTCAATCTCAAAGGTTTGTAAATACTCTTAAAATAGGATTTTTAAAATTATATTTATTACTTATTTAGCAACAAGAATCATTAAAAATAAACAAGGCGAATGTTACCATTGGAAAGATTTAAACGTCGGTATGACCGTTTCGTTTTATTGCAGAGATATTCGCATTGTCGATTGCGATGAATGGACAGCTGTAAAACTTATAGTTCATCGTTTAATATTTTTAATATAAAATAATATCGCTTTTTAAGAATTTTTATAAAAGTAAAGGAATAGCTCTTGGGGATATAGAAGAGATCCCACCAGATCCTTATACCGAAAAACACGTGACTGAACGTCGAGCGTGGAGTTTTCTCGAAAATAAAATCGAATTACCGCAACAATCTGACAAATTCAAATTCAGAGAATACAATAATAAATCGCTACGATTTTATTGTTTGAGAAAAGAACCTGTAACTGGACGAGGTGTGAGGCCGTGTGTTCTAATGGTATTTATTAATTATGGATAATGTCTAATAATTATATTTTAAAATTCTATTACAATTTATAATTACAGTATTATTTGTCTGATTTCACCATGGAATTGTGCGATAGTAAAAGTTCGAGTCATCCGACCAATTTCGATTGCGATTTGTTGCCACCGTTTGTCGAAAGACAAAAACTGTTAAAAGATGCTCAAATCGTTGAGAATCAAACGGAATATTATCAACCCGAAGATTTAATTATAGGCAATACGATTTACATATTAGGCGATAAATATTTGATTTACGATTGCGATCAATTTACCAAAGATTATTATCACCACAAATTGGGAATCAGAGATTTCTGCGCTGTGCAAGTGCAATTGCCTGAAAAACTCAACACTAATGGAGTTAAGTTTAATTTAAATCTCAAAATAATTTAATAAATATAAAATTAAAAAATACTGCAGTTGATATTTCCGCATCGCAGTTGGGGTACAGTTGTGGATACGTTCAGAAAACCTTTAACCACAAAACCACCACCGAATCCAACAAGAAAGAGAATTCCGTGGGAGCAGAGACATGCGGGAGTCGTTTTTAACTACTCGGCTCAAATGGTAAAATTAATTGTCAGAATTCTTAAAAATTGTTAAAATTCTATAAAGGATTCGCACATTCACGAGGAGAAACTTCGAAAATTTACAATTCGTTGCCACATTGATAAGAAAACGATCAGTATTATGGAATTGCCAACACCGGGGTTCAGAGGAGGTCTTTTCTTATCCCAACGAAGGGTCGAGAAAATGAGAGAAGAATGTTACGATGATCTGCAAAATTTTCTGACTTATCTGGTATTTTTTATTGGGAAAATTAATTATATTTTTATTTGAAATCGACCCATTTGTTAGGATTTTTTGCCAGGAACAACGGTGAGTGTTTTCGGACACAGATTTATAATATTATCCGAAGATCCGTTTGTCGATAGATATAAACAAGCGCATACTGATTTATTGTCAGGTAGGACAATTCATTTTAATAATATAATTAAATTTTATATGAAATTACTACTGTAGGAAACAATCCAAATTTGCAAGAGGAAGACCTTATTTAACATTTGAAAATTAATGTGAAAATAATTAAAAACTGAGCTCGAGTTTGTTCGATTACTGTTTTATAGAAAAAAAAAAACTTAAAAATTACTGTGCAAGTTTGAATCAATTGGTATTTTATTTTTTTAATCGTCCGATAATGTGATAATTTGTAAAAAATATTATAAAATTAAATTATTATAGTTTTTTGAAAAATTTTATTTAATTTTTTCAAATTTAACGTATCTGGTACTGAATGAATGGAAATAATCGATTGGGCCGCTGCATCTAAAGCTATCATTGCGCATTGGTGAGTAGATTCATTTCTCAATATACTCGATATAAATGCAGCAGCCAAACTAAAAAATTAATTCCAATTATTTTCTTTTAAATCATCATTAATTTATATCTTTACCAATCTCCGCTTCCAGAAACACTAATCAATTTATCACTCGGAGAATGCGATGGATAATGAACGGCTGAAGGTTGTTGTAGTTTCTGCAATTAAATATTACATTTAAAATAAATATAAATAGTTTACATCAATAATTTAAATACTTTATTCATTTTAGGAGATCCGAAAGAGAATTCAGCTTCGTGCGGCACGTTTCTTACAATCAGAAGTCCACGATGTCCTAAGGTGATGAGTATCGTATCGATGTATTCGAGTATAGGTTTTGCAAGTTCAACGCAAGAATTTATTAATGAAGGTAAGGAATCTGCTTTAAAGTCAAATTATTATTGAATAGAGATATTTTTTAGAATTTTTTAATCACCTTTGTTAATGTCTTTTGGTTTTGATTTTGTAATTGTTTGATAAATTTCTAGATATTCTTGTATATTTGGGGATATGTAGGAAATAGCTGGCCAGTATTTAGTTTTGAAGGGTTTTGTTGCGTTGTTCAAAGAAGTTGGCTCGAACCAAACTAGAAAATAGAATTAAAGTTTAATTTTTAAAATTTGTGCAAAATGTAATGAAATATTTTAACACCAGATGGTTCTGGAAAAGAAAAATGGCTCTTAAAAAGTGGGGATACTTGTGTACATTCGTAGGTTCTTTTTTATCTATTCTTGGTTATTCTACACCGTATTGGTTGGAATCGGATTTGAACGTACCGAAAATTAGATATTACAATTTAGGATTATGGAACATTTGCTTAAACAATTTCCGAGATCCTTTATACTTATACGACATGGTATTTAACGGTTGTCGATACATTCCTATCGAAGATTTATGGTTTTTAAGAGAACAAATATTGGAACCAGGTAATTTCACATTCCCAATTCATCCTTTTTAAAATTTTTAAATACAATCAAATGTCCAAAACGACAAGTCCATAAAACGGGGTGTGGATGAACTTTAATTAATCACCACCTCGTGGCGCTTTGTTACCTGAAAATATTTCAGCCATTTTATTAGAAGTTTTAAATCGAGTCGAGTACTTAAAAAATTGCACCAAAATCAATGTCATTTCGAAGTTTTCCCGATCAATCTATCGTAATCTAACACCGAACACTTGATTGAACATTTTCACCAAAAAATTTTATATAGAAAAAGGTGTGTAATCATTTGAAGGGCGTTGGCTTAAGCTTCACCTGAAATAGTCATGGCACCCGCATTTATCAAACGTATTGGAACACTCAAGTTCTCTGCTTACGTTTGTTTTGCTTTGGGTGGTGCATTAGTTGTGATAGCATTTGGTTCACCCAATTGGTTAGCATCGGACGAACGGTTATATGGGGCCAAATTCGTGAAATTAGGATTATGGGAACAATGTTTTCGATCCATTACAAACGCAGGTGAATTATTCTCAGGAACTTATTTCGTTGGATGTCGTTGGTTATTCACACCTTGGACTAAAGATTACGATAGATTTCGAGATAATTTTATCCTTCAGCGTGAGTTTGCGATCCCATTATTAAATTTATAAATTTTTAAATTATTAATTCACTTTTTTTATATTTTTCAGCATTTTTCATCGCCGTACAAGTACTTTTCACATTCTGTCTTATATTTGTACTTCTCGCATGTGCATTAGTGATCATGTATTCAATGTGTTGCGCACCTGAAAATTATAAAATGCTCTACGGTATCAGTTTGGATCTTTTACTTGGAGGTGCAAAGTTGAAAATTTTTTTAAAATTTAATTTTTAATTTTTAATATTTTATTTGTCTTATTTTACAGCTTTATTTGGGACGATGGCAGTAATCATATTTGGCGCACGAGGAGATGGAAGGGATTGGATGCCCGATCCAGATCACAATTATTTATCGTGGTCGTTCGCATTAGCAGTTATTGGAGTTTATTTCTTATGGGTTGGATCATTGTTATTTTTCATCGAAGGTCGTCGCACACGAAAACAGGAGAAAGCGGAGAAACAAATGGGTTATGGAGTATCGACTCATTCGAAAGTTTAAAATCTTTAACACATCATTTTAGTTATAAAAAGATCTGTATTTTTAAATTTTTAAATTTTTTTAACTTAAACTTATTCCGTCCGAGTTGATGTATTTTATACTTATTTTTTTACATGTGAAATATTTTAGTTTTATAGTTACTTTATATTTGACCGCACTGTACATCACATTTAATACCATTGAAATTAAAGGCTATCAAATAGCGGGAAAAATTTTTTCATATTTTTAAATGTCTTAATTTATTTAAAACCCGAACACATCAACTTTAATATTTAAAAACTTAGCGAATGTCCACTAGATGGCTAAACCTGCATCCGTTTATTAGCGTTAGCCACACCTGCGAAACGGATATAAAACTACATTCACCTCACCTTTGAGTCACTGTTGGTATAAAGAAAAAGTTTTAAGTTTTTAACTTAACCATCTCAGGGGAAAGTTAATTCGTGATTTTAACATTTAAGCTTCACCACGACTATGCGCGCTCGTATTCGGTAAGAAGCATCAGGTTGCAAATATCTTTTTAAACTCAAAGGCGGGGCATCAAAATGGCTAACCAAGAGCCAGGCAGTTATCCACCTGCTTCAGGTGAGTAAATCTCATAAAAATTAAAACATTCTAAGTTAATAACTGTTTACTTTTCGCATTTTTACAGGTCGATTTATTTTCGCTTGCGTTTTATCATTCGTTTGCGCACTTTTCCTGTTAATCTCGTTCGCAAGGTGTGTCAATGTTACATTTATGTATTTTTAAAGAAATCAGTCAATCAAGAGCATTTTAATTGTAAATTTGACTTATTTATAGCCCGTATTGGTTAGAATCATTCGCCGATACTTTCCAACCGTTTGTTCGAATGGGTTTGTGGGAAGTTTGTTTTAACAACTTTCGGTACCCGAGATACCAATTTGATCGCAAATTCGATGGGTGTAATTACATGTTTAGTGAGGAATACTTAGTCATCCGAGAATGGCTGCAACCTGGTAATTCCATATTATTAAATTTATTTAAAATTAATACGTTTAAATATTGGTTTTAGGTTGGCTTATGTTCGTTCAAGCCATGATGTGCCTCGCTCTAATTTTCGCCTTATTAAGTCTGTGCCTTTTAGCCGTTGTTTTGATGAGATATTATCTCCATTACGAATGGATATTCGTCGGCTGCGCTTTCGTTCTTCAATTGTTAATCAGTAAGTTCATTAATTCATTAAATAAGCTATAAATAATGGCTCCATCAAAAGAATTTTTGACTGATTGCATAATCATTTTTTGTTTTAGTTATTCCAACATTTTTGGCTATTACCGTATTTGGAGCTCGTTGCCAAGATCGTCAATGGTTTTTAAATCCATTATACAATCATCAATCGTGGGCTTATGCATTTGCGGTTCTCGCTTTTTTCGTTAGTGGTTTTACGGCATTCCCTTTGTATTCGGTATTTATAGAAGTTAATTTTTAAGTTGTAATTTAAAACAATTTTAATTGTAATTTTAATAGGAAACGAGAGCTTCGTGGGCTCGGAAAAGACGATCGAAACAATTGGTAACAGAATCAACAGCTTATCGATACTAACACTTTATCGAGATACTAGCACCTTTTTTTTAAATCCATTTTTAATTTTCTTAAGGCACTATAACTTGAATCTCTGTCCATTTTATAATTTTTTTTAATCGTTTTTTCTGATCTTAAAAAAAAATCTTTATGCGTTTTAAAGGTTCGTGCGTATTTTATGACAATTATTTGTATTTTTGAGCTTTTTCGATTTATATTTTCTAAAATAAAAGTAAGTGTTACTTACCATGAATGTGGTTTTCTAAACACAACTTAAGGACATATTCGGTCGTGTCCAATGGAATGTTTCCGTCTATGACAACAATTGGTGCGGATTTGATGTTTTTTTCATATTTACTAACCTAATTTTAAAAAAGAAATAAGAAGTAAACAATTTTAGATAGTGGGTAAATTACTCACGTAATCAATGGTTATAAAATCATGTATTGCCATATCTCCTATACCAATAATGCATTCGCCTTTGTTGTCCAATATCACACTGTATGTTGCAGTTGGAATGTCATTTACAATACGAATTTCATTAACCGCCTAAAATAATTTAATATTCGTATCAAACGATGGCGCCATCGTAGTCAGAATGCGAAGATTGCGCGGGTAATTTGATTGCCGACATTAATTATTGGTTTTTGCGAAAAATTAGAATCCAACAAATATTCACCTTTGGGAATCGAGTTTGAATAAATTTGGCCAAGTTGTCGTTTCCAATTGCTGACAAGAAAATTGGCGAATGATTAAATCGCTGAAGGGCTTCGTTTATATTACGCCCAACACCACCACATACTTGAGTGATGAAGCCTTTATGAGTCGAACCATTCAACTGCAAAACACAATAAAATATTGCTCAAATAAAATTTATTAAGACGTCAATTTATTTTTCTAATATTTTACTTTAAATTCAAAAAACAAGAAAAACAATATAACATCAATTTTCCAGTTCGGTAGCAACAACTTGTTGCTCCACCCATACGAGCGCATCATTTGATCCACGTAAGAATTTTATTAAAACTCCAGATTAAAGAACTAATAAAAAAAAAACAAATCAATGTGTTCTTTGGACGTACCTAACTCGTAAATAAATATTTACAGAATAAGCATCGAGACCCAACTCATAGGCAATTGGAGTCTTTTAACCTGGCGGCAATGACGCAACAGAATGAAAGCCCAGTTGGCGCACGCGCACTTATCGATTGCCTATCATCAGACGCACCAGCGGCAAGCCACGAGGCACCACGGGTCAAATGCTTCTTCTCTTGGATAATAGTAGTAAAAAACATTCGAGGTTTATTGGCGGCTAAGTATTCAGGTAAGTGCCACTCGCAAAATGCGCATAAAAATTAGCATAAAAATACAAAGTGATTTTTCTTCTGTATGCTTATTGTCGTCTACAATAATAAGACCAAGTTTGAATAAGTGTTGCTTACGGGACATATTTCGGGGATCCGAAATAATACGTAGTGCGTGTCGACTATTGTTTTGTGAAATTCGTGCGGAAAAAATTATTTCATCGATTTTTTTTGTGCAAATATTGATGATCGGATGTTTAAACTAGGGCTTATTTTCTTCTTGCGCTTCAACCCTAAGACTGATTCTTTCGCTTTAAAATGGATAAAGAAAAAAAATCGGAAATCAATTGCAAATTACTTAGGAAACAGTGGTTATTATCAGCAGTCGCATTTGTTTAAGAAAATTCTAATTAATCAAGAGCTTCATCGCATTGCGTTGTATTGGAAACAAACTAATGATATGGAAGTCTTTAATCTTTAATAATCGACTCGTGTGTTTTGGTGGAGAGCATATAATTGATTAGATTGATAAAGTGTTTTTTATAATTTTGCTTTTGCCAACTCAGTCTTTCGGGGTTTTCGAGACAACAAAAATTCGACATTGACTTGTTTTTTTTTAAATTCTAAAAATTTAATTACACGAATGGAACATCCAAAATATTTTTTTCTCTGAAAATGTATTTTTAATTTTTTTTTTAAGCAAGTAAATAATTAATTGAAAACGATGAAAAAATTATGTGGCAAATGACCATGTGCATGGCTTTCCTTTCATACACCGTCTAAATGAAGGAAGAGAAGTCTTTTTATTTCCAATTCGGTATTGAGCGCGTCGGTATTGAACGGGACTTTGAGTTTAGTGGCCTGATATGTTAGACGCTTCGATTAAAAGTTCAAATGAATAAAATACCGGATCTTTGGTTTAATTTAGTTTCTATTAATTTATACTTTTCACTGAAAACAAATTTTACACTAAAATAATCGACATTTGCCTGTAATTGCTAGTCTCGTCGCAAAAATATTTTGTGACGTCATTGTATCGATATTTGCACAAAACAACAATTTTCTTAGGAACTCGACATTATCGACTGTAAAATCTACAACAATTTATAGTTTGGTTTATAAAAATATATTTATTATGATCCCAGATCAAAATATTGTAAATTATGAGTTAACATTTTTATTTATTCATTAAATTATAAATAACGAAGTGCGTAAAAGATTTTTTTTGGGATAAAAAATAATAAGTTGGTCGCATTTAAAATTGAAGCCGACCCACACAATTCGCCTTCAAAATGAGGGAAATTGGGATGTTGTTTCTGCAATGCGTTGCCTCGTTCGCCTCGATGGCGCCGCTGACTCCGCTACACTCACGGACTCAAACAAGACACATGACATTTATGATGATGAGAAAGGGGATTGGTTAGGATTTTCCTCCTCATCTCACATTACCCTTACAAATTTTTTTTTATTACTTCTTCCTTATTCCTTGACAATGGTCGGGCTGACACAGCAACTTGCAACCAACGGATCCGGACTGTTCAATGTTAAAGTGAGTTTGAAAAATCCAATTGCTATTCACTCGATAGTCTCGAAAGTGCGTGCGGATCAATCTAAAATGTGATTTTAAAACACTTTTCAAGATTCGTAATTCGCTCGCTAATTGCTTTTGATGTCCAATTAGCAAAATAAACGTGACCTTCTACAATTAAGTACTGAGTCTGTGTAAAATTAATGTCCATAAAGGCGAGTTGTTGATTGTATGTTGCCAAAGTGTTGAGTGAACAAAAATGGGGTTTTACCAGTGACTGTATGGTGTACATAAACTTGTTTCCCCAGATTCGATTCTTCTTAATAAACACTTGACAGAAGACAATTGAAGCTTAGCAGAAATTCCCCAATTAGATTGCTACGATACAATCCAACAATTTATATTTGTTAACCTCGGGTCAGTTTTATTGACTTTCTTCGGAAGGAATTTCCAAATAACAATCATTCGATTTTAAACGTTGTTTTTATTTTCTATTTTATTTTCTTTTTTGGCTTTCGTCTTGTTACTTCACTAGTGTCTTTTACAACATCCATAAAATGTCTAATACAGAGTAAAAGGATCTACTCGCTCCTCGTAGGTCTCACTCGAAAGGAGATCAGAAAAACAGACTTGGCAATGGTCAAAGAAAAAACAGACTCTAAACTGTCCGCAGACTCCTCGCGATGGACTTAAAGGATTAAGTGGTTCTTCACTTCAACTGCATCACGGTTCTGAAATGTAATTCTGCGGGAAATGAGTCGGTCACGTGAATGTGTGGCATCTGACAATTGTAATCTCGGGAGTTGGAACAATGTGCAAACCATCGCTCGGTTAAAACATTCCTTTGCCACTAGTAAATGCATAACTTCGCTAGCCGCAATGTAATGTGGACATATACTAAATGCGTTTTTAGTGACAAATGGTTACACGATCATCTGTGAGTCGACGCAATCTTCGGTCCTTTCATACTTAACATTCTTCCGCTCGCTTAGTTTGGGGGTAATGAGGAAATGCAATTCGCGGTTTTGCTATCTCTTACGACGAGTAAGTTAAGAACTACTGATTAACACTTGGTCACTTAATGAATTCTTTTCTGGAGATTTTTCCTTTCCGACGATGACCTGAAGATAAAATATCAATTTTTGCACCGTGAAATATCATTGTGAATCTTTAAAAAAAAGATAAATGTGACAGATGCATTTTTATTTAGCCCAATAAGACCGAGTGGCAGGATGTCGTGTCAAATAAATTACGATACTTTTACACAACCATTTGTTACGATGAACTATGGGGCGTGTGCGTTTAAAGATATTTTATATACAATTTATTGTCGTTCTTAGTAATTTTGACATATTTTATTTACTTTTTCCTTCGCAATCAACATAATATTTCGCACAATGCGCTCTATTTAGATGATGGATGCAAAGTAAGAAACCTTTTGTCCATTTCTTTTTTGCCCTGCATTTATTTGAGAGAATTTTGATTTTTTTGTTGGAATAAAAACTATCGATTATTTTTTTTACTACATACCTAAGGTAAAGATGGCATTACATCAAACTGCATTTATCGTAAATATAGTACTCAGAATGGAAAGAAAGGCGAAAGCCATTTGTAGAAAATAAAAAATAGAAAAAGTTTGTGGGAAGTTGAGGCTGTTGTATGAAGAAAGAAAAATAGACTTAGAATTATATGTTGTTCTACGAAGCGTTAGAATGGAAAAATGTTAAATTGAACACTAAAAAAACTATCAAAACAAAGTCATTTATTTTCTATTTCATTTTTGATTCTTTACGTTGATTTAACATTTCCTTTTTTTTTCCACTACAAAACAACTTTAATAAATTATAAAACTGATCATTAAATTCGATTTTTTTTTGTTTTTATTATTTTTATTGTTATTGAATTTCTGTGAAAAACAAAAATCTGCCCACTTTTTACGTGATACGACTTATTGCACTGCTTATTCATAATACAATAGGAGAATAGGAGTGTCAACTTGAAAACACTGGCAAGCGAATAACTAACTCGGGTTAAAAATGCATCAGTTTCGAATAGAAATACAGTATAAAGGTGCCACACCCCAATTCGGCATTTGGTTTATCTATGCATTAACTAAGTTGAATGGCTTCTCGAGTAACTTCCCTTGTTTTCACAACACTACCTTTTATGTTATCCATTATGTAAAACCCTCTTTCTTCACAGCTGTCGCTCACAACTAAATCTGGAAGTCGTAACACGTCAGCTGTTGGCCGCTTACACATTTTTACTCGTTTTTACTTGTTATTAAAAATTGTTCCCCATAACAATTTTTTTTACATTGTTTTACTGCAGTGCAATTTCTGCGATAATATCTTTAGCTGCAAAAAGAAATAAAAACAATTTGTACACTGGCCAAGTCGATGATTTATGATTTAATAATGAATTTTATCTATTTGTTAACTATTTTTTTTTTAGTACAGTAGAATCTATTAAAAATTAAAGTAAAGTAAACGCCACAGTTTTTCCAGTCTCTTGAAGCTTTAAAAGACCTTTTTAAATTTTTTATTTTTCTTAAAATGGAATTTTTTTTATTAAAAACGACTTTCTCCCCGTAGGAATTTCCGAACCACCAACTAATATTAATTTTACTTTTCACTGAATCTCGGATTTTTTATTACATTTAAAAAAATGAATATTTCTTAATATTAAATTTTGAGTGAGATTAATTTAAATTTAAATTTTTTTTATAATGTTTTCACTTTTTCTTTCAATTGTTGCCCATGCAGTACCAAAAAGAAATATACTAAATCTAATGACGAAGAAAATAGGGATTTTTCTCTTAAGTGCGTTATGGCTGTCAAAAACACAATCCGGTTAATCTGACAAGCTTCGAGTGGAAATAAGACGGCAGAAAGAATAAAAGAGAGAGAAGTAAAGATGATGCATAACCACTCTTTGTTCCTCCAAATTCTACTTTCGTGGCATTGCAAATTTCAATGGCGAAAAGCGAGAAGTAAAGGTTAATTCATGCGATTATATTACACTAAATGCGCAATGCATTTTATTCCTAAGGCACTTAACCCTTTCCAGACCGAATCTAGCGGAAATTATGAATTACTAATGCAATTAATTACCTTTTACATAATAAATCTTATATTTGTTGTATTACAATACCTTAGAAAGTCATATTATTTATAAATAATTTTTACATTTTTTTCTTAGAATGCAATGTTGAGATTAAATTGACTAAAATCGATACAATTTGAAAAATGATGAAAAATATTTACGTTAACCGCACCTCTATTAAATTACCACCGATACATTTTGTCAGGAATTTATAACCAAAAATCATTAATATTCCGAATGAATTTTGACGAGAAATTCTAAACGATTTATTTTCCAATGCACGTGGTAAACTATAAAACTCGCAAAATAAAAAAAGGATAATCCCAATTGTACATTTTCATTTGTTAACCTTAATCTTCTGCCAAAAGTCTTGTTCGACTAAGCTTAAGCAATTTATTTTAAATTTTTAAATTTAAAAATTTTTTTTGTTCGTTGATTACAGCAATTTATAACGATTTAAATCGTGTTGGAAAATCAAGATTAATCAACCAGAAAATTACAAATTTAATACTGAAAAAAATATTCTTACTAAAAATAACGCTGTTATAAAGAATTTACAATGCAATATCGCAACTACGAACAAAGTCCACAATGACATTCAATACTAGAATGAAAGTTCGGATGACATTAAAGTTTGATGATGACAGAGCACAAGTCTTGACAGTTGCTATCCTCAATGTTAGATATCTCAGAAATAATAAAAGGTAAATAAAATAAGAAGAAAAAGAAAGAATGATGGTTGAGGTATTGGTTTTGACGAGCCAATTAAAGTATTCGAGTGAGAAGATGTGGAAGAAGCAGAGATGCGGTTTAGCCCCGTGTGACGCCGATGTCGAGACAAATTATTCGATTTGCGTTTAACTCGGATCACAACCCATTGATGAAAACGCAGTAAAATAATGTTTTCTAGAATGCGGCTTAACGGTTAATCCCATTGAAAACATTAATACTTAGCAAATGTGTGTAAAATTCAAATTCGGATCAACGAATGAATACAACGCGTGATGAGAATATTAATTACTCGCTTTATTATCAAACATTACGTTGACCACCCAACCGTGTATCAAAAGATTAAGAAAGTAAAAAGGCTCTTTGCTTTAAGTAAAGGTGATGGAAAAATGCCTTCAGAAGCAAATGCCAACGTTGGTTCCAGAGGAATTTATGCACAAAAGCGAAGTGTTATCATATTTTTCGAATGGTATTAAGTTACTACTGACCCTTTAAATCCATAAAGTCTCTGGAGGAATTCTTTAACACTTATATTTTGTTGATTTAGCAAATCAAATTTGGCAAGCGTGTGTTTGACTAAGCCTTTGACTCGTTTCTTAAGACAATTTAGTTGTATTAAGCCCTTCGCCTCGAGTTTGCCACACCTTTTATTTATCTCGAGAGACATTAGCAATCATTTCAGTGGAAAAATATTTTCTTAAGCTTTTGTAGATGTGTCAAAACAATATTAAATTTTATTTTTCTGTCCGTCTTCAAAGTTAATCCGATTATTTCTGAATAAATGTGAAGTAAATGTTACGCAAACTAAATTAATTTTTTTTTTATACTTTTGAACCATTATTTTATACTCGCTGAAAACTTTTCGTGACAAATTTATATTTACAATATGTGATAACGAAAGGAAATTACAGTTGCTACTTTATTATTGCATATTATTATTGACTTTAGGGTTTAAAACTGAGTTTTTTTTGTTCCAACTCTATATATAAATTTGAAATAGCCAATTTCACAAAGCGCTATTTATATTTATATAAATATTTATTACCCAATTGAAATATTCTAAATGTCGAACGGTGAGGGGAGTATTTTATTATTACTTTTTTTATGAAAATATAAATTTCGATATTTTACATTTTGCACCTTAAATATCCGCCCCTTGGATACGTAAACAAGTCCACGGCACCTTCAACCTGTCAGAATGAATTCCAAAAGCAAACTGAAGTCTCCTTTGGAGGTAAACAATTTCCGTCTGCTTTACATAAGTTAACGAGCAGCAATAAAAAATAAAATAACTGAACCACTGAGAAATGTAATTAATATTGAAATTACATCAACTTAAATTCAACTGTTTCCGACATTTTATTCGTTATAAAATTAGTAAATAAACATTTAATGCTGACTATATTTAGCTTAATATTTTCACCTTCTGCGAAGAAGAAAAGCGTTTGGTCTATAATTACACTGTCAAATTAATGTCAGATAAGTTTGTATATTTCATGAGTTTAGCGCAGTGAAAATATAATTTTTAGTTTTATACTAGTCACTCACGTCAGGTTCACCTTTTAGTAATATCAATCGATTGGTGAACCACGTAGACAACTATACAAAGATGTGCAGGTGCATTTGAGGCAGATGCACATAATATCCGGAAGGTGAGTGTTTTCGTGCTCGATGTGATAGAAAAACAAATTTTTATTTTTTTAATTAAATGACATTTCGAGGTCAGCCGCAAACAAAATTTAATGCAAATAATTTTCATTATAAAACTATTCGATCGAAGAAATAAGAAGAAAATAAAACTGATTAATTTGATATTTATTTCAAGTCACGCAACTGTTTTAGTTGATTAAACCGCATAAAAAAATTATTTCTTTCATCACTTCGTACAGGTTTCGGATTATTTTTAAAAATTTAAAAAAAAAATTTTGTTTTACAAAATTATTTGTTTTACGTGCGTTTAATGATCTGGAAGGGATAATAAAAAATAAGAGAACATCATTCACTTAACCCTTCATTTTTAACTATAAAACATACGATGGTAGAAAGAAATGGGGGTAAGGGAGTGAAGGAATTTGATTGACAATCCCAAACTACCATCAAAGACACGTTTTACGAGCACGGACATGATGAGCTTGCCAAAAACTCCCTTCTTGTACTACTATTTCATCAACGTTGAAAGCAATCAAGAGGATTAAGGGAAGCTCAAATAAATGCCTCATTGTCCATATACAGTCATCACTGTCATTAAGTTTATACTAATGAAAATACGCTCAATTAAGAGCCGCGTGAAGCAACTTTAGAATAAATT
>JAQFZU010000124.1:0-47446 GCA_034696185.1 Henia vesuviana | reverse complement strand
AAATCATTGGTTGGATCATGCGGACGACAAATACGAAAAGAAATTAATCGAAGATGTTAAAGCACTTTACAGAGTTTTGGTGATGTTTTTACCAATACCGATTTTCTGGGCTCTCATCGATCAACAGACTTCGCGATGGGCATTGCAAGCAACTAAAATGAATGGATATTTGGTAATGAAAATATTTGTACGAAAAATTAGTGAAAAATTAATCGAATTTGTTATTGATTTTAAGGGATTTATTAATTTTACGGTTCCACCTGATCAAATGCACTTTCTTAATCCATTGTTTATTTTATTGTTTATTCCTTTATCGGAAATGGTTATATATCCCTTAGGTAGTAAATGTGGAATACTTATTAGGTATGATTTCAAAATGTTAAATGAAAATATTATTAACAATTTTGATGTAGACCATTGCAACGAATGTGTTGCGGAGGTGTTTTAGTGGCAGTGGCATTCGGATTAGCTGCGTTAATAGAAATGCAATTGGAAAAAACGCTTCCACTACCAATTAGTGTCAACAACTTGGAATTTACTTTTGTCAACACTTTTCCGTGCTCGTTGAAAATTGCTTTTGATGAAAAAACATATGAAATTCTTCCATTATCGGTAAAATAAATTAATAATAACAATTAATTACAACAATATTTTTATATCTAGAATCTCACCTTCAGTGTGATCGATTCCAAGTCAAATTACACTGGAAACGCAATATTTTCACGCGGAAATATTACCGAATGTCCATTGCGGAATGATATTTCAGGCGAATTTTCAATTTATCCCGCAAGTGAAAAGGCGTTTACTTTAGCCCTCAGTTCTGTTGACAATTCCATAAAATATAAACAAAGCGAAGATCCACGAATTAAAGCTAAAAATGGCAAATCGAATGTTCGGTTTATTTACAATTTATTAAATCCCATCGAAAATACTTCAATCACCCTCAAGTCCACCAGTGGAGGTAAAAATTATTCGATGATTATCGAAGATGGAGCGAATTTTGGTCTCACTGACTACATCAAGTCGATCAATCCTGACGAGTGAGTTCATTGTACACTAAATAATATTTTTATTTTATACTGCTCATTAGTATAAATTACTATTATTTTTCACCACATTTTTTGTGTTTTGTTTAGATACGAAATTTACATCGGACCAAATCTCAAGTCAACGGGCAATGTAAAAATGGGTCAAGGCAGTGTCCAAGCTGTGCTTTTATACGAAACACAAAGTGTAGGAGAAATAAATTGCTCAAAACTGATTAAAACAATATAATAATTTTTTTAAATGGTTACTTAGGGAAATGTTGTTACAAGAACTATAACAATTGTCGAAGCAAATTCGTTGTCAATGTTCTTGCAAGTGCCACAGTATATCGTTATTACACTTGGACAGATTATGTTTGCAATTAGCGGTTTAGAATTTTCTTATTCTCAAGTAATTTTATATTACTCAGGCTTTTCTTGAGTTTGCAACATTTTTGTATTTGTAGGCTCCGTTAAGTATGAAATCGATAATCCAGGGAATGTGGTTTCTTACAGAGGCATTTGGTAATTTAATTGTAGTAATTATAACTGAAATGGAGTTTTTTTCAAAACAAGTAAAGAATAATTTTAGTTTAATCGCAGATTATCTATTAATTTTTATTGTTTTTTTAGTCTTACGAGTTTTTGCTCTTTGCCGGTCTAATGGCAGTTGATGATACAATACTTGCAATCATGGCTTATTTCTACAAGTATGTAGAAGAAACAAAAGCCGAAACTGAAACTGAGGAAGAAACTAAGCCAAAATAATGATTATTCTTATATCTGATCTGAATTTTAGTTATATTGTTATTTTAACAATATCTTAAATTAGTGACATTGTTAAGAAATAACAGTTTTCACAAATTAGCAGTGGTATGTAATGAGATGTTAAATTTTTGTGACAATTTACAATTGTTATTTAAACAATAAAAATATTAATGAATATAATATATTGTTGCAAATATCTGTGAGTCAATCCTATTTTCCATAGTAAATAAAACTTACAATTAATGCTACCAGAAACCGCCCAAAGCTTTTCAATGAAAATTATCAACAACCAATTAAGGTAAACAAAAGCAAATAATCCAATAAGATACAAAAACTAACAAGTAAATATTGTTACTAAACAGAAACAATGAAAGCGAATGTAATAGCAATTTCAAAGCTAAAACATTTTAAATCGATTTTGCTCCTGTTTCAAATGGTCGTAATTATAGCTTCATTGTATTTAGCAGGTTTTTGTTTTTTACTTTTTAATATTTTATTCAACATAAGGGTTAAACGTGCAGCTATAATTACATTTACGGTTGTTTTTGTTTCAATTTGGATGTAGTTTTATAATTTTTTTAAGAAGATTTAAAAATTAATAATATTTTATCATAATGTATTAAGTGATGGTTTTATCAATAAAAGGTATTTTAAGGTAAGTTTTAAGTATTTTAAATTGTTTGTATATTATAAAATGTGTTTATCAGCGGATTAATCTCACTCTTTACAATATTGGTATGTAAGATCATATATAATGCGTGATAAGATGGTGCGCGAAAACACTTGAAAATTTTCTCGCGAAATTCGAAATTCGTCGAAATTTTCTCGCGAAATTCGAAATTCGTCGAAATTTTCTCGCGAAATTAAATTTGTCGAAAATTTCTCGCGAAATTCGAAATTCGTCGAAATTTTCTCGCGAAATTCTTCGACATTTTTTCGCGAAATTTCTCGAAATTTTTTCGCGAAATTCTTCGACATTTTTTCGCGAAATTTTTCGAAATTGTTTCGCGCGAAATACATGCACGCGAATATTTTGCTAACAAATGTCAGTCCATTCCGCGACTGCAGACTCCCGCGAAAATTTCACACGCGAATATATCGCGTGCGAAATTATTACGCATGATGGGCATCCCCGCGAATTAAATTTACAGCGGAAAAAAATTTCCTTTAAAAATTTTTTAAATTACATTTGAAACGCTATAAATTTTTACAGAAATATAGAAAATTAACAGGAAATTATCCAAAAACTTATGAAACATTTGTAGATAAAATATACTAAATTTTATAGTAAATTGAGACTTCAATAAAAACTTCAAATATTTATAAATATCAACTCAATTGATATTTATCAGAAAAGTCCTTGATATTGGCATGAGAAAACTGAGAAGGAAATTTAAAATTAATTAAATTCAATCAACCGGACAGTGAGAATTAAAATTATATCCACAAACATATTATTTTACGTACAATAAAAATCCAAATTATTTAATCATAATAATTGTTTTTAAAGTTTTTATTTGTATTTTAGTTGTCTTACAAGTAAAATATCGAGCAAAAATGGTGAGTCGTTTGAAAGAAATGGTAAGTTTTTCTTTCTATTTCTATAATGTTTTAATTGAATTTAATTTTTGTTTCTAAACAAAGGTTAAATATCTAAAATCGGTATATTTTATTCTGGGATATGTAATAGGTGAACGATTTTCTTATTACGGAATGAAAAGTAATTTAAAAAAATCCAAATAAGAAAAAAAGTATTAAATTAATTATTTTCGTTTGTTTTCAATTAATTATAGCTATTTTGATATTATACGTAACAAATATTTTATTGTTCAGCGATTCTACAGCTGTCATCGTTTATCATGGATTTATTATGATTTGTTATTTTACTCCAATTCTTGGTGCAATTGTATCTGATTTGTATTTGGGAAAATTCAAGTAAAATTAATTTTAATAGGATTTTCTATGAAATTATGATTTATTAATATATTTCAGTGCGATTTTTTATATATCCATAATACACGTTCTTGGTAACGTAATTATTGCCATCGTTTCGATTCCCGATCTGCATTTTCCAATTGTGTAAGTAAATTATTATTTTGTTAATTAATTCTTTAATAACTTTTTTTAAAAATTTTCTAAGCGAAATCAGTTTATTTGGACTCGTATTGATGGGCATAGGAACGGGTGGAATTAAATCGTGTATTTCTGCATTTGGTGGAGACCAATTTGTTGTTGGACAGGTATTGCAATAAATAATGCTTTTCACACCAATTATAAGTGAAAATAAAAATAAAAAAAATGCCAATTTTTCGGCCCAACGAAATCGATGTGGGCTGATGAGATTAAAAGAAAGTTGCACGCTCAGGTCCATCCCCAGCTTAAAATTCCCATAAAAATTCTCACAAGGGACCCATGATTTTTTTATGGGAATTTTTTATGGAGATTGATGTGTTTTTGCCCTATTTCCCACATTACCCATAACCGACTATCAAACCCCATACGTGATTTGCAGGAAAAAGAACGCCAACAATTTTATGCATCATATTTCTTTTGTGTCAAACTTGCAAATTTAATTTCAAACTTTATGTCTCCATTATTGAGAAGTAAAAATTATTAGATTTATTTAATTTCAATTTTTTAAATATTGAATTATTTTTACAGGTCAAGTTTCGTGTTTCGATGCAGACACTTGTTACCCATTAGCATTTGGTATTGCAGCAATTTTCATGGTTATTGCCCTCATTTTATTTCTTCTGGGCCGTCCAATGTATAAAATTTATCAACCCCAAGGAAACACACTTGTTAATTTTATGCAAATTACTGGAGTATAAATTAATTTATTTCTCAAATTTAAATTTGATTTCTTTAAATATTATAGCGAGCCATTCGTCTTCGTTTTTCGAATGGAAGCAAAAGAAATCATTGGTTGGATTATGCCGATGACAAATACGAAAAGAAATTAATAAACGACGTGAAAGCGATTTACAGACTTTTATTCATGTTTTTACCACTGCCGATTTTTTTTGCTCTCATTGACCAACAGACTTCACGATGGACTCTGCAAGCAAGTAAAATGGATGGTCACTTGGTAAGATAAATATTTAACTGAAATTAATTAAAAATTGATTGAATTTCCAATTGACTTTAAGGAATTCATAAATTTTACAATTCCACCTGATCAAATGCACGTACTTAATCCATTGATGATTCTATGCTTAATTCCTTTTTCGGAATTAGTTGTTTATCCATTATTTAGTAAGTGTGGAATACTAAAAAGGTAGAATATAATTTTAAAATAGTTAAATAAAACACTACTAAGATTTATTCAAATATATTTATATTCAGACCATTGCAGAGGATATGTTGTGGTGGTGTTTTAGTTGCAATAGCATTTGTCTTAGCTGCAATAATCGACATTCAATTGGAAAAAACACTTCCAATACCAATTAGTATTGACAAGTCGGAATTCACTTTTGTCAATGCACTTCCATGTTCGCTGAAAGTCGATTTCGACCAAAAAACATATCAAATTCTTCCATTATCGGTAAAATAAAACAATAATAGCATTTTTCTCAACTTTTAACATTATTTTTAATTTTTAGCATTGCACACTCGATGCGATCAATTCTAAAACAAACTACACGGGAATGGCAATTTTTTCGCGAGATAATTTTACTGGTTGTCCATTGCAGAACGAAATTTCAGGGGAATTTTTAATTTATCCCGAAAGTGAAAAGGCGTTTACTTTAGCTTTTAGTTGTGTGAATAATTCTATAAAATATGAACAAAGAGAAGATCCACGAACTAAAGCTAAAAATGGAAAATCAAATGTTCGGTTTATTTACAATTTGTTAAAGTCAACCAAAAACACGTCAATCACACTAAAGTCGAGCGGAATTAAAAATTATTCTAAAATTCTATCGGAAGATGGGACGAATTTTGGTCTCACTAATTTTATCGAGTCAGTCGATGCTGACACGTGAGTTTAAGTATAAATTTCTGATATTCTAATATATTTAGATTTTTTCTAGTTATGGAATTTACATTGGACGGTCTCCTACGTCACCTGGAAGTGTAATAATGGGTCAAGGTGGTGTTCAAACTGTTCTTTTGTACGAAATGGAAAATGTAGCTTATAATTTGTTGAATAATTACTTTAAATGATTGTTGGTATTACTCTAGGGAACTGTTATACTAAAAACGATGACAATTGTCAAAGCGAATTCACTTTCGATGTTTTTACAAGTGCCGCAGTACTTAGTAATTACATTCGGACAGATTATGTTTACCGTAACGGGTATAGATTTTTCTTACTCTCAGGTAACTTTATATTAGTGTTTATTTTTAATTTTTACAAGATTGGATATTCTAGGCTCCATTGAGTATGAAGTCGATAATACAAGGAATTTGGTGCCTTACTGAGGCATTTGGTAATTTAATTGTGGTTATTATAACTGAAAACGAATTTTTTACAAAACAAGTAACGAATTTGAATTAATTTAGTTGAATTGTAGATTTTCTAATGATTTTATTGCTTTTAGTCGTACGAGTTTTTGCTCTTTGCTGGTTTAATGTTAATTGACGTTTCAATATTTGCGATTATGGCTTATTATTATGTATATTTAGAAGAAGCAAAATCTGAATGTGAATTCGAATCTGAAACTAAGTCAAAACAGTAATTGAGAAATAAATTTAGGGTTTCACGAATGACGAAATGTGAAATGTGAAATGTGAAATGTTAAATGTGAAATTTGATTTGTCGAATCTTAAATTACATATTCTTAGCAAAGAAAATTGAATTTAGAATTTTATTTATTTATTTATAGGTAGAAACATATGCAAATTTGTGGTGATTTTTATTTTAATGATAAATTACCTAAAATCTTACATAAATCTGATTAAAATGCTGAATAAAATAAATTTACGAGTTTGTTTTCATCTAATCGGATAGACATATGGGCTACTTGGTGGTTTTGCCACTTTAGATGTTTGCGAAACAGTTTACAAAGTTTATTTTGGCAATAATTCTGTGTGACTGGTTGCTTCGCCATCATCTGGACACGGTCTCCAAATGTCGGTTTCACAGTTGGGCCACTGAATCATTGAAACGGACGCATGATTTAAGTGTGTTCGAGCCTTTATTATCAAATGTTGTGACCCACATCACCCTCACGTTCCCAACATTCTCTAGGTTCTCTGGCCTGGTACCGACGGTCAAAGACTGCTGATAACAGAGCCATATTAATTTAAGCTTCTGTTTTACGGTTACGTGGGGTAGCCGTACATTTCTCTTATCCTCCACACCACGACCACCACATTCTCCTGGGCAACCCCGCACATTATGTCGGTCATAGACAGCCTCTGCTTTTCACCCTATCCGATCTCTCGGATGGGTTATTACACTGTTTCCCTAATCGGGTCAAAGGGTTGAGCTCCCCAGGTGGTGTAGTGGACGTGCTTCAAGGTCAGGTGACCGGGACCCATGTTGCCTTCTAGTGGACGACTGGTCACATCTGTTTTGGCATTGAAAATACTACATTTGCTTTGTTTTTGTAAGTTGTTAATAGATGACACTTTTTATAAATTTTGATTTTAAATTGGCTGATTCTACCTGAAAATCTATTTAAAAATAATTGTTTTTTTAAATTTGACACGTGTCAGTTTTATTAATATTTGTGACATATATATGTCACATACAGTAGAAATTATATAATTAACAAGAATAATTGCTATTATTTTTAAAATTTATATCATTTTTTGATTATATACTTAAAGTTTTTGCTTTACGTAACTATACAATTAAATGGAAAGAAATAGCTAAAACATTTGTAAATGTTAACAGTCACGAAATACCACGTCATTAAGATTATTTAATTCTTATTAAATAATTAAATATTAAGTATTAAGAAATTAAAAGTACAATACGAAAGTTCTTTAACGTAATATCCAAATCATATTTTTGAGTTACACGAGACTTTAGTTTTACTTCGATTTTTTTTTAAATTTTGTGCTAGAAGATGACTGTCGAATTAAAAGAAACTGTAAGTTTTCTAGCATTTAAGTAGTTTCAATTAAATTTTTAATTTTAATTTTAATCAAGTTGAAATATCCAAAATCGGTGTTTATTATTCTGGGAACTGAATTATGCGAACGATTCTCTTACTTTGGAATGAAAAGTAGTTACAAAAATTTCCAATATATGCTTTTCTTACAATTAATTATTTGTTTTCAATATTTTTAGCTATTTTGATATTGTATTTAACCAATATTTTACTATTTAGCGATGCTAAAGCTGTGAGCATTTTTCATGGATTCGTTTTGATCTGTTATTTTACTCCAATTTTTAGTGCGATTTTAGCTGATTCGTATCTGGGAAGATTCAAGTAAAATTAATTTAAATTAATAATTTTGGAAGCTTTTTATCAAAAATTTACTATTTCTATAATCTGAATTATATGTTGAATCTAAACTTGTTAAATTTCTGTTGACATTTTAGAACGATAGTTTATATAGCCATTGTGTATGTCATCGGTAACACAATTATTTCCATCGCCTCCATTCCCGATCTTCATTTACCAGTTTTGTAAATAAATCAATCTTTATGATTAAAATACAGTTAAAATAATTTTATGAAAATATTTCACTAGAGAAACGAGTTTATTCGGTTTGTTATTGATTGGTTTAGGAACAGGTGGAATCAAATCGAGTGTTTGTGCATTTGGCGCTGATCAATTTCTTCCTGGACAGGTATTCAATTAATAATGTTTAGTTTCTTATAGCAGATTACGGATAAACCATATCTAATATTAAATTGACTAAATCACCAGTGACTGGAATCTTCAGAGATGCTTTTAGTTTTACAAACTCTGAAATAAATCACTCCATTGCAACACGCAATAATTGTTTCTTGCAGGAAATACAACGCCAGAAATATTATTCGTTATTCTTATTTTGTATCCAAACCGGAGATTTAATTTCAAATTTCGTGACACCATTATTGCGAAGTAAACTATAAAATTAATTTAATTTTAGAATTTAAAGTTAATTTTGTTTTTTTTAAATTTTATTTAGCCCACATTTCGTGTTTCGGTGCTGATACTTGTTATCCATTAGCATTTGGTATTTCTGCAATTCTCATGGTTATTGCTCTCATTTTATTTCTTCTCGGCCGTCCGATGTATAAAATCTATTTACCCCAAGAAAACAGTGTTGCTAATATCGTACAAATCACTGGGGTAAAAATATAAACAATGTTAAAAATATTTTTTGTTTTTAAATATTTATAGAGAGCCGTATGTCAACGTTTTTCGAATGGAAGCAAAAAAAGTCATTGGTTGGATTACGCGGATGACAAACACGATAAGAAATTAATTTCTAATGTTAAAATTTTTTATAAAGTTTTGTGGGTATATTTGCTGATACCTATTTTTTGGGCATTGGTTGATCAACAAGGCTCGCGATGGACACTGCAAGCCACTAAACTTGATGGTCACTTGGTAATAAAAAGATTTGATAAATCCAATGAAAAATTCAATTGAATTTCGTGATTGGTTTTTAGGGATTTATTAATTATACTGTTCCACCTGATCAAATGCAATTACTTAACTCGTTTTTATTCATTTGTTTCATTCCTTTTACGGAAATAATTGTCTATCCATTATGTAATACGTACGGAATATGTAAAAAGTAAAATTGCAAAAAATAGGAAATGGTCAAATTGATTAAAATCCAGTTTAATTTAGACCATTGCAGCGAATGTGTTGCGGTTGTGTTTTATTGGCACTGTCGTTCATTTTAGCTGGAGTAATAGAAGTAGAGTTAGAAAAAACCCTTCCAGTACCAATTAATATTGACAATTCGGAATTTACATTCGTCAATAGTCTTCCTTGCGCACTACAGCTGAATTTCAATCAAGAAGTTTACCAACTTTCCCCGTTATCGGTAAAATTAATTACAAAAATCAGTTATTCTTAATTACGAAACCGATCTTTATTAGTAGAATCGTAGACTCGAAGCGATCAAGTCCAATACGAATTACACAGGGACAGCGATATTTTCCCGAAGAAACTTTACCGATTGTCTATTGCAAAAAGATATTTCGGGCGAATTTTCCATTTATCCTGAAAGTCAAAAGGCATTTACTTTAGCCCTTAGTTCTGTAGATAATTTGATAAGTTTTAAACAAGGGGAAGACCCACGTGAAAAAGCTGATAATGGAAAATCGAATATTCGATTTATCTACAATTTACAAAATTCGACGGACAACACTTCGGTCACTCTTAAGTCAACGAGTGGCTTTAGAAATTATTCGATAATTTTATCGGAAATTGGAAAGAATTTTGGACTTACTGCTTACACAAAGTTGATAGAACCTGATAAGTAAATTCATTATAAAATTATAATATATTCTCCGAGTACCGACATTATATTCTAGATACGAAATTTCTATTGGATCATCTCCCAACATAGCAGGACGTGTCGTGATGGGTCAAGGCAGTGTTCTAACTGTGATTCTATATAAAACTGGAAATGTATTGTATTATTTGAAATTTTTCTGTAGAATTTTTGAAATTTCTGTAGAAATTCTGCAAAAATTTGGCACATTCTGGAGAATTTCTGCAAGAATTTGGCACATTCGCAGTTTTTCTGGAGAATTTCTGCAAGAATTTGGCCACTTTTTAGTTTCCTGTAGAAATTCTGCAAAACTGTGGCCCATTCTGCAGTTTTTCTACAGATTCTTAATAATTTCTGCAGATTTTTTCAGCTAATCGCCTTTTAACGTGATAAAAACGAAATTATCTTATTAAATGGTTAATCTTATTGTTTTTAGGGAAGTATTGTAATGAGAACAATCACAATCGTTGAAGCAAATTTGGTTTCAATGTTTTTGCAAGTGCCTCAGTATATTTTAATGGCTCTTGGAGAAGTTTTATTTCTCATATCGGGTACAGAATTCTCTTATTCTCAAGTAATTTTTTTATAGTACTGATTTGTTTTTATTTTTATATATACAATTTTCCATTTTTTAGGCTCCATTGAGTATGAAATCAATAATGCAAGGAATATGGCTTATTACTGAGGCATTTGGTAATTTAATTGTTATAATAATAGCAGAAGCTGATATTTTTGCAAAACAAGTAGCAATGAAAACGTATTTTAGTGTAAATTTTTTAATTAATTTTGTTATTTTTTAGTCATACAACTTTTTCTTTTTTGCCGGTTTAATGTCAATTGATGTTGCAATATTTGCGATTGTTGCATATTATTATGTTTATGTAGACGAAGAATATTTTGAGTCACAATCAGAAATTGTTAAGACACACATCAAACCGATGGTGAAACGAAATTAAGGTTTTACGAATGACTTCTAAACTGCATTTCTAGTCATAACAATATCATATTTTTATTGTGTTATTGAAAAATTCAATTAATGCAGTTATACAGATCACTTAAATGTGAAAAGGTTTTATTTAAATAAAAATACAGAATTTAAAAAGTTTTTTTTCTACTTTAATTTCTTGATAATTATTCATTCAATCAAATGGGAATGGAGAAAAGAATTAGGGGTTTCGCAAATAACCCGAAAAGAAAATTTCGTTTTTAATCTGTTAAAAGGATTTGCAATTACATAGAAGCTAAAGCAAAAGGCTTTTTTTAATGGAACGCCTGGTTGGGCCGAAAAAATCGCACGCAAATAGTAATTTTTGCAAAAAAATCTCGCGCGAATTTCGTTACCGCAAAAAAATTACTCGCGAATTTTCTTAGCGCGAATCACAATTCTCGCGAATGGGAATTCCCGCGAATATGAACTTTCTCATACCTCCAATTCACATCGTTTGTGAATTCTAAAAGTGGTCAATGTGTTCGCATGAAGTGAATCTTTTTTCAATTTGAGCCATTTCTTAATTCGTATGAATTCCGTTTCGAATTCAGTTTTGCCGGCAATTTTTTGCATGTAATAAATTCGCGCAAGAGAGTAAAATCCTTTTTTGCATTAGTTTCAATGCTGCACAATTTTTTTAGTTGTATTTTCTTCTTCCTAAGAAATACTCTCTTTGAAATAATGTTTACTTTGGTTAATCATAAAACATGTTTATTTAATTAGTATTGACTAATCAATTGATAAGTTCTCTGCCGGGTGTTGCCACCTGACATTAACCATCTGCAACACGAAATAATAAATTTACAATATCAAGTTTGAGGCAAAAGCCAAAACTACAAAACTCATACTTAGGGTTGCTTAACTTTTAAATCTATTGAGATGGTTGCTTTTACTTTGACTCAGTGAAAAGTCAATAAAGAAAAAGGTTTTTCTTTCAAACCACTATTTGCTATATTGCGTCGAGAATTTAGATTGATTAGTTAAGAAATAAAAAAATCATAAAAGCAGCTTTTTGATACGATTTATTTACTATTAATGAATACATGTGAATCCGGCAGATCTAACTACGATTTTAAATAGCCATTGCAAACAGCAGATTAACAATAAGGAGACTAGCCTTCAAGAGAAATTGTGTGTTAAATATTAAATTTCAATACACTTTAATTTCCTTAGTGAACCCAACTATTGACTTGGATTGCTCTTTTTTGCTTTCCGATAAAAAAATTCTGAATTTTTTTAGCGAACAAATGAAATTCCACCAATGTGGAAAATAACGAAATTCCGAGAAAAAGACCGACGCTACCGAGCAAATCAGCAACCAAACTCGAAAATGGATATAAGTAGAATTCGGTTACGATTTGTTTCGTATTTGATGAAACCGAGAATCCAATTACAGTTGGATTTTCTATTGCGTTTTCAGGTCCTATTTCCACATTGCGAATCAATGAATACGTTATTTTATTGCATGCTCGTTTGCATTTACACATATCTTTCGTAAAAATATGACGATAGATTTCTGTTGCCACCTGTTCAACTCCAATCATCGTATTGCAGCTTAGTAATTCAGACTTGAAAATTGGCCAGCTTAAATATAAGAAATAATAAGTAAATAAGTCACATTGTGATAATAATTGCAACGAACTTGCATTTTATTTTGTAATTGCAAATATTTTTTTCAAGGCAATAATTGTCGCAATAAGTTTCGTCCAAACTGTTCGTGCATGGATTTTCTTCTGTATTTACATATTGAAACTGAAAGCAATAACACAAGTTGAATTTCAATAATGAAAGGCGATATATTAAAATTTATACTTCAGTAATTGCAAATTGCACTGTGTTAGTTTTATTATTAATAATAATTAATCTCGGAAGAAGTTGTTTCTTAATAATTGGTATTGAGTTGACATCTACCTGTAATGAATATTGAGGTTAGCAATAGGGTATAAGTTATGAAAATTTAGTTACCATGTAACTTATGTTATGTTGTATGTCATTAAGCTGAGTGATCCAAAACGACGTTTGTCCAGTGAAAATCCACTCCGGTTCTATTAATTTGGTAATAGATTCGAGTTATAAGAATAGAAGTTGCAATGGTATTTTACCTATCGTGTAAACACTGCACCGCCCTACAATGGTATCGACAAATGTCAGGGATGAAAACTTATCTACTTCGTGACATTTACTTTTATTTACTGCAAATTCACACTAATTGCAAACATTAAAATATTGATTTTAGGAAAAAAATATTTATTTGTCTTACTTTGGCTTCAGTTTTGAATTGGCTCCACACATTCCACAAATTCCATATTTCATCCAGCGATGTGTTTAGTTTTTCAAATGGATATTCATAACTTTCTGTTTTGGCCAAGTTTCCACAAGTTTCGTCGCGATCACAGAATATCTCAAAATAAGGAGTGAAATTAAAAGTTAGGGATTTGCTTGCGGGACAAAGTATTACGGACGGTAACTTGTAAAATGCAAAAGTGTCGATCGAAACTTGGGTGCTGATTGGTTCGAGAATGTAATTGTTAATACAGGTACCAACATGCCAAATGCATAAACTGGCACATAACATAAACGAAATTATTTCAAGAATTGTTGATAAGTTTACTTTCGGTAAACGTTTGACGAATTTGGATTTGTGATTACGTTGGATTTGACGACGATTGTTGACACGAATTATTCTCGTAGGTCTCATTGCACATCGCCGACTCAGCTAATCACGGCGACGACAACCGACACGACGACTATCCTCGCTTTAATATTATAGATAGTTCTATTTATTTAATATTGTCGACCAGCGAAGCCGCTTTAGGTCTCTAGTATTGATAAATTCTATATCTTTTTTAAGCTACAATATAAATAGTTTATCGGTATAATTAGTCACGGAGACATGTTTTTGTGTCGGTATCTCTGTATTTAATTTGCAATTACTAAGAAAATAAATTAAAATGTGGAACTTTAATTGCATATCGCGTTTCCAACAGTTTTCTTGAAAAATTGATGTGGTTTTTTTTATGTCTACGAGAAATAACAATCATCGGAATTGATCGGTTAAACGATATTTTTGAGCCAAACATGCAATGTAAATTTAACCAATTTTAAGTAAATTAATTTCTGAAACATTTGAAGAAAGAAAAATCTGTTTATTATTAATAAACATTACATTTGGTTTTAGAAAAATAGAATTGTGATTTGTTTAAAATAGAAAAAGGGGAAAAATTCGTAATTCGTAATTTTACAAAGTGTTTTACGCATATTGTATTTGCATGCCATAAATTCTAAATTATTCATACATAATCAATTAGTGCGGTAGAAATTTTGAAAATTTTTAGCCACTGACTCCACTTTAATCAGTATTGTATAAAGTGAAAGTCCGAGGAAAGTACCAATGCTACCACCCAACTCCGAAATCAAACTCGAAAATGGATACAAAAGGAATTCGTTTACAATTTGTTTTCTATCAAATGTAAGTGTGAATGCAATTCGAACCTCACCTCTTTCGTACTTTCTTCTTTTCTCACTGTAATTCATTGTGTACAAAGTTTTCTGGCAGGATCGTCTGCAATTGCAAGTATTGTTCAAGTAGCGATGACGAAATATTGCTTCTTTTAATTCGTGTGTTTTGCTAAAAGTATTACAATTTGGCAATTCAGAACGAAAAAATGGCCACCTCGGAAAAAACAAATATAAACAGTAAATATATCGTAAAAAAACAACTTGGAACTAACTTGCATTCGTTTCCTTCATTCTGGAAAAATTTATTTGTGCATTCGTCGTAGCAATGAATTTCATCTATTTCGCTCGAACAAGGGTTTCGTGATGTATTAACGTAATTAAACTAAAATCAATATTTAAATATCGACTTTAAAATCACATTACACATTTTTACTTCTGTAAATGATAGGCTGATTCTATTGTAATGGGTGTAATAGAATATAAATTTAGGAAGAAATACTTTTGAAACAAGTGGTACAGAACTGAAGTCAATCTATAAAAAATAGATTTTTTTATATTAATCATAATAATAATGAAAATTGCTATTACCATTAAATCGAAATGGTGTGGATTTTTATTGCTTTGTAAAAATAACAATAAAGCCCATTTCTTAGAAATAACATGCCAAACTAAATCTAATTTTTTGTTGATTAATATGATATATGTATCAAAACTATATTTTTTTTACTTGTAGACAGAATTAGGCAAGGTCCAGCAATAATATCGACAAATGTTGAGGCAGTTGATTTGGTCTTACGACATTTAGTCTCGTTAACTGCTAATTGACACTAAACAAATACACAAAAAGTCACAGGAATTTTAAATTTTACATTTATTTGTTTTAACTTAACTCACCCTTTTGCGCAAATCAAATGACATACTTTCGCGCCACCAATTCCACATTTCGTCAAGAGAAATATTAAGTTTTTCGAACAAATATTCGTATTGTTCAGTGCGATTCAAATGCTTGCAAGTTTTGTCATTATTGCAATGTTCTTCAAACAATAGATTAAAATTATAAATGCTTAATTCAGATGCCGGGCAAATTACTATCGCTGGTAGTTTTGACGTTTTGAAGGCTTCGATCGTAATTTCTGTGCCAGTTGGTTCAAGAATGAATTTGTTTAAGCACACAGACACTTGCCATAAGCATAAACTGAGACTCAAAAGTAAGGAAATTCTCCAAACAATTCTCAACGAATTATTTTTTTGTCTATCATAAGTCAAACATTTTGGCAAATTCATGAATTTGCGGCGAAGCTTGACTACGCGAACTGCTCTCAAACACTTCATTGTAAAAAATGATTGATTTTGCAAGTTCCGCTATCTTGAAGTTAAAGCAGCCCTTGATAGGTATTGATTCTTTAATTGCTCAGAAAAAAACATTGCTATTTTTGTCATGGTTTTTTATTTCTATTAAATACTTTAATAAATTAACAAAGTTTTTAATGCAAATTTTTAATATAATTAGTAATATAGTAATATTGCTAAGTTTATATAATATCTGTTAACTCTTAGTTTTTTTTACAAACATGCATATTTAATCGATTTTTATGAATAACGGATAATGTTAAAAAAAATATACGAAGTGCATGCCAAAATATTACAATAATCCTTTTATCACTTCTTGGAGTACATTCGATGCAAATTTCAGGCAATACATTTAAGGTTTCAGCAGCCATGCTCGAAAGGCTGCCAAACTGAAACGAAACAAGTTGGGGGTCTGAAATTTTGACCAAATGTACCCAAAGGGCTGTACTTAATGTGTGTAAAATTTTATTAAAGTCGATGTTTCGGATTTTGAGAAATCCGAAATTGAAAACTCCGCATTAACATTTATACATTTAATACATTTAAGGTTTCAGCGGCTATGCTCGAAAGGCAGTAAAATCCAAACTAGGCGAGTTGAGAGTCTGAAATTTGAACCCGACATGGCTTAATGGATATACTAAATGTGGGCCAAATTCGTTTAAAATCGATGGTTCAGATTTCGAGAAATTCGAGTTTGAATTTGGTTGATTGATTGCGGCTATCTAACGACAAAATCAAGCGATTTAAAATAGTGCCGTGGAGTGATTAGCCAATAGAACGATAACTTAATTCAAAATGACTTAAGTTTATAATTTACTTAACAGTGAAAACTCGGTTGGGCAGTGTGCAAAACAAGTTTTTACATTAGTCTAAACAATAGAGTGCAATAGAATCTCTTACTCAGATTGCACGTACATGAGAATCATAACAAGAAGAAAAAAATTAAAAATATTTTCTTAAACTTTTAAAATTTTAGTAGCGATTGACTTTAATGTTAACAATACGGAGAACATTGAAAAACCGAGAAAAATACTAATACTACCACCTAATTCCGAAATTAAACTCGAAAATGGATATATCCGATATTCGCTTGTCACTTGTTTCATATTAGATGGAAACAAAAACCCCATTTGTGTTAAATTACTGTTATCAAATAGTTCTTCGTAGCGGTTGTGTGTTACGTATATGGTTTGGTTACACGATCTTTTACAGTAGCAATCACTTGGTGAATGATGATGTTGATAAATTCTCTTTTCCACCAATCTAGTTTGTTGCAGATTATTACAATTTGGTTTTTTGGAATTGAAAAATGGCCACCTCAAAAAAGATTAATTATAAAACTAATTAATAAATCATAATCATTTGCACATGAAACTAACTTGCATTCAATTTCGGATTCAGCAAAATACTTTAATGTACATTCGTTGTAACAATTAACTTCATCTACTTCGCTGCTACATGGATTTCGTGATGTATTAAGATACTTAAACTAAAATAATCAATTAGAACAATTTCTAAACCGAAGGGATTTAGATTTTTACATCAAACACTTCTAGCTCGAAAATGTGTAATCGGGAATCAAAGACAAGTAATGTTGGGAGAAATGTTTTCTTAATAAGTGGCATTGAAGTGAAATCAATCTAATAAATAATAATAAATAATAATAATAATAAATCGTAAATAATAGATACCATTTATCATATTATCAAAAATTTTATTACCTGGAATATATTGTACTTTCGAAATGTATAGTCTTTATTTTCTAACTCGATGAAGATAGCTGATACTTTACCAGTGAAATGCCAAACTAAATCTATCAAAAGCTCGCAATTAATTATATAATGATTTTACCTATTTTGGAATTTTTACCTATTGTAAAAATAATACAACCGCCTGCAATAATATCTACATTAGTTGTATTGGCCCAATTCTTTTCATGACATCTACTCGAGTTGACAGCAAATTCACACTGTGAAATAAGAATTAATCGCTTTATATCTTACCGAACAAACATTTAATGATTTACGAGTTCTGTAGTCTTATATAAAAAATCTTCGCGATAAAAATTCCACATTTTTTCAAGTGTTGTATTCAGTTTTGCGAATGGATAGTCAACACTTTCAAAGTAATTCAGAGAATTACAGATTTTATCGTTTCTGCAATACATTTTGCTAAATAAATATTTGAAAACAAAACTCCATAAACTTCTATAGGGGCAAATTAGTGTAGCTGGTGTTTTATAAGTAACAAAAGTCTCGATTGTAATATGAGTGCCAATTGGTTCGAGAACATATTTGTTTATACATATCCCAACTTGCCATATACACAAAGCGAGGCTAAGTAATAAAGAAAATGTGCCAATAATTCTCGATAATTTCTGTTGTTTATAATATCGATATAACATGGGAAATTTGCGTCGCTGATTGGTAATACGAACTACTCTCGTGCGTCTCATTGTTAAGACTGATTAAGTCTGCACTTCGTCGTAAAGAAAGACTGAAGTTTTGGTAAATAATGAATCGTTATCAAGGGAACTTAATGCTGATATTTTATCGTATTTTCCACTTTGAAAGAAACTGGAATCATTAATAATTAATTCAAACTAAATGCTATAATTATCTTTAATACAATTTATGAAATTTAAGTGATGCTATGGAAACTAATTCTGAAATCGATGATAAATTACATTTAATGTTGCTTTCCCATATTAAAGTTTATGTTTTTAATTTGCAGAAAAGTTACACTGTATATGTGTAGAACACGTTTTTTTTTTTTTTCATGTTTTGCTGTTCTTCTTGGTGAATATATTCTGGTCCGTTTTTCAATTCGACATGTGAGCTATCTCACCTTCCAGTTCAGACTTACTAAAATAGGTTATTCATCTTGTGGTGATCCGAGGGTCTCACCGTCGCGATTTGGCAAAAAACTGCAATTTCTCTTTTATTCGATTTTCCTCATTCTCGTCAGATGGCCCCACTGGTCCTGTAAGCGTTGATGGAAGTGAGGATAATTGGCGAGACTCACTTGGCTCACCAACAACTATCATGGACAAACCTACCTTTTGTTTCTCAGTGATGTGGGGCATGAGTCATTGAATGAAATTTAGTCACTTCTTCAATTACTGGAGAATTGATTTCCAGCTGTGTCTGAGGATCCAGCTTCAATTGTAAGTATTCTAAATACTTTCATTGAGATCTTTTTTGGCAACGATTGAGGCAGGCGTGGATACCATTCGAAATGCAGCTTTTGACGACATGAGTATCAACAAGGTTTTGGGCACCTTAGCGATTATCAACGATCCAGCTTGAATGAAGAATGGACTGAGTGGATACATTAGGAAGCATTCCGACAATGGTCACGCGAACTGGCAACTTCCAGTGGTGACTCAAACCCAGCTCTACCAATTGCGACTCATGGGTTTGACTGGCCCAGGTTGAAAAGGAACGTTTCCAACCCGAAAACAAAAAAGCGGCGAAGGACGTGCTGAAGGGATGAGTGAAGTGCTACGTCAAGAGGCCAGAGAAAGGGGTCAGGCGATACCTGAAAATTTCTCAAAAAAACAACAATTAGATTAATCTGAGAGTCGAAATCGCCACTCGTCAAGCCGAGAGTTTACAAATTCAAATTTTCAAGCCAGCCAGCAAGATCTTTGTTCGAGGCTGGTCGAACTAAAGGAATAGTGAGAGGGAACCCGCTCATCGAAACCGACATCTGATTGTTTGGGGGTAATTCTGCCTCGTCAATTCTCTGTCCGAGGATCTATTTTGACTGTCGAGGTACCGAATTGACGATCTCCCAACGAAAAAATTAAACCTCAAGCATCGACCATGACTTCATCAAGTGTGCCCGTTCCTTCGGCTACGTTTGTTCTGTCAACCGGAAGTGAGGTTTCGACGTCAGCAGCGCCAAGTTTGTTTGCTCCATGGGAACCAATAGCTTTAACGGGTGTTACCCATCATGCTGAATATACGGATAACACGACCGTTTAGTAATTATTTGGTAGGGTACAGTTTCTCTGGCGGTGCTACCCGCTCCAGCCCTCATGGGATCCTTTACAAACGGCCGTAATTAACGATTTGATTGCTGCACTTGGAAATCAATAGGGGAGGGGGGGGGGTCAAACGAAATACGTGTGACAAAAGGTTAAAAAACGGGACAAACTATTTACAAGGGCAGATTACCACAAATATTACAATTATATAATTAATTCACAAGAAATGTAGTCATTAATGATATCCTGTATATGTTGTTTATAAACAGGATGCACTCCAACAAGAAGAAACTATACTTTATCATAAATTACTGTAATTAATTAAAAGCTAAATATTCTAAAAATTGGAAATACTCCAATCTCAAAATAATTTTCTACATGGATTCTATAGAGAAAGAACATTATTGTGGTTTTAAAACACTCATTAGGTTTTTGTATTACAATACTTTTTGAAAAACAATATATTTTGTGCAAACATCTGGAAAAGTATGTTTCCACACATCAAAATTCGTGGCCAGATGGCCAAAGTCACTCGTTTTTAGCTTAAAGTTTAAATAAATATTTTATTTCGTTTAAGTGTTTTAAGTTTGCAACACTTATTTTTCTTTGTTAATACATTTATGCAAAAGCCCAATAATACTTCTTCTTTATCTGCAGTATGCATACAATCACGAATAACACAGGGACATCCTAAAGACGTCTGTAGAAAGTCCGCAACCGATCTCAGACGTTCTTTTTATATCTCAATAACATTCAAATCAGGTCTAAATCAGATCACAAACTCTGTTTTTGATGTCCGCGGAATGTCTTTCGGATCCGGTAAAATCGTCATCCAAAGACATCTTACGGAGGTCTTTGGATATCATTTTACAGATCCAAAGGACGTCCTTCAAACGTTAGAAAGGGGGAGTATGTGATCTGATTTAGACGTTATTTGGATAGGTAAAAAAGATGCCTTAAAATATTCGAGATATCTGTTGCAGACGTCCGAAGAATGTCCCAGATGTCCGTACATGTTATTTGAGTTGTTTTGTTACATTACGATTGAGTTAAATGGGTTCAATGGGTTTTATTTTGTGCAACTTGTGCAACTTGTGCAATTGAACTCAATCGTAATGTAAAGTGCAAATAGTGAGTAGTAGAAGAATCAATGAATCAAACCAGAGACTGAGGGCAAATAATTCTACAGTATGCTTAAAAGAGTGTATCTAAATTCAATTTTATACATTTGCTATCCATCTTTTAATTTTAGTACGTAATATTCTTGTATGTTCAATCATAATGGCTACTGACATATCTCTACTTGTTGCTTTGAGTAACAATAACTATACTTACAAACAAGAAACAAAACTAAATTTAATTTTTTTTCAGTTTTTTGTTTTTTATTCAACAATAAATTATTGTTTTACTTTAATTTGGAACTTTTATTGGCTTACTGAAGCTCACTTCACGTCGATTTATAAAGGAATCACAGAAAGGTCTCCATAGATATGATTATGAAATATTAAATACTAGTATATGTAATTAATAATTTTTTAATAGAAAAAATTACATACTGTTAGTACTGACAAACATAATTAATGATTTACTTTTTGTTAAAAAATGAATAATAGTTTTTTTAATAGTACAACTAAACCAAATTCAGGCACACACTGCTAATTTCAAATCATATAATCCTTTACTGCCCATGCGATAGTTATAGCTTTTTCCATTATCCCATTTTACTTGTACCCATCCTGGCGCAATATAAATAGTGGTTATGGTACCTTTGCCTGGTGGATCACCATCCTGTTTTAAAAATTTGTTTATCAATAAATGATTTACTTATACTAAAACAAACGGAAAAAAATGTCCACCTGGGTTTTCCAATCCCAATCATCACCACGTACGACACGTGTACCAGGTATCATAACTTTCGCTAATTCGGAACCTTTCAATTGGCATTGTGAGGAAACTGAAAAAAAATAATAGATTTTAAAATGTCAATTAGATTTAACAATAGTTGTAATTACGCACCTGTTGTCAAAGGCAGGCTCGTGGTTCCCTCTTCAAAATGAATTTTATCGATTAAATAATTCATTTTGTTGGTTAAATTTGCCTGCATCATTAAATTAAACTTAAATTTTCTGGTATTTTTACTAACCCAATATTATACAATCACCACAGCCGTGTTAAATACGTCAATTAAAGTTTTTTTTAATTCGTTTGACTGATGTAACTGCTGTTCGATTAATAATCCTAATTTGGAAAATTTAATAAGAGACAGTAATTTAAAATGTACTGAGTTAACATTTATTTCTTACTTAACTTTTCTTTTATTTTTTCCATTTTTTCATCATATGTCTTGCAACTTCCATTGGCTGTAAAAAAGCAAATTTCAGTTCCCAAAATTTATTAATTAATTTTATTGTTATAAAAGAATTATTACTTAATTAATAATTTTATTTCTGTTTGAAAATTTACCTGGTTGTAATTGCATTTCAACATTAATTTTTTGAATTCTTTTCGTGAGTTCTTTTATATTTTCATGCAGTTGATTTTGCTAAATACAAATTTAAAGTAATATTCAATTACATAAGCGAATAAAAAAATTACCTGGCAAAGGACACAATGTTCAATAAATACATTGAAAAACAAAATTGCAGCTATAAATCTACAATTGGTCTTCATTATATTAGTTAGAAGAAACAATTTGTTAAAAACATGAATTTTCTAGAAAATATGGCTATTATAATAATATCCTGTAAATTGGTGGTAAACAGGATACACTCTAACAGGAAGAAACTATACTTTTCCAGAAATTACTACAATTAATTAACTCACCAAAAAACTATGGGCTTTTATTATATAAAATGATATAGATACTGCTATTCTAATATCTAACTATTAGAAGATTCATGATATATTTTTTTGTCTAAATATTTATGGGGAAAAATGTTACTGCTAGTGAATTATTTCATTTAATTTTCTGTTTTAATTGAATTGCAAAAATCAATAACCTGTTCTACTTGATTTTTGTTGAATTTCCATGATAGTAAAGCACATTTGACTGTAATTGCAAAAACTTACAATGGAATTCAAATTCAATCAGTAAACTTTCATTTACTCAATTTTGAAACTTAAAATTTTAATTTGACTTTCCATCATCAGATGGAGCAAATAAGAAACGCGAAATGAGCAAAACCTTTCATTTAGTAATCAAACCTTTACTTTACTTTGTTTGGAACTTTTAATTAGATGAATGGAGCCCCTTTTAATAAGAAAAACACTAGTCGCACTAGTCTCATTCAGTCATTTGTTTTATTCATTTATCTTGTTTATCATAAACAAAGAATTATCATTAAGAATCGTTTTCACTTATAGAAAAATTGTTTTTTAAAAACAAGAAATAAACATGGAAAACAGATAATTGAATGCAGCTACTGTCTAAAATAGTTACTGACAACAGAAGGAAGAGGTTTTCAAACAATTTGAAATTTACACTTTGTTTATAAGATTATGAAAAATGTCATTTTTTACAGCAAAAATACAGTAGCAAAATTAGCGACACTCTGCTCATTTTAAATCATATTCTTCGTTATAACCCATGGGATAGTTAAAATAATTTTTTTTATCTCATTTCACTTGTACCCATCCTATTGTAGCATCTTCATGGCCTATGATACCTATGCCTGGCGGGTCACCATCCTATTTAAAAACATTCAAATCAGGTCTAAATCAGATCACAAACTTTGTTTTTGATGTCCGCGGAATGTCTTTCGGATCCGGTAAAATCGTCATCCAAAGGACGTCTTACGGAGGTCTTTGGATATCTTTTTTCAGATCCAAAGGACGTCCTTCAAACGTTAGAAAGGGGGAGTTTGTGATCTGATTTAGAAGTTATTTGGATAGGTAAAAGATGCCTTAAAATATTCGAGATATCTGTTGCAGACGTCCGATGAATGTCCTAGATGTCCATACATGTTATTTGAGTTGTTTTGTTACATTACGATTGAGTTAAATGGGTTCAATGGGTTTTATTTTGTGCAACTTGTGCAATTGAACTCAATCATAATGTAAAGTGCAAATAGTGAGTAGTAGAAGAATCAATGAATCAAACCAGAGGTTTGAAGGCAAATTTTTCAATAGTTTCTAGCAAATCTTCCAATTTGAATTTAATTGTTATGTGCATCAAACAAATCAAAGGTATTAAACACGAAGTAAGAAATAATTCTACAGTATGCTTAAAAGAGTGTATCTAAATTTAATTTTAAACATTTGCTATCCATCTTTTAATTTTAGTACGTAATATTCTTGTATATTTAATCATAATGGCTACAGACATATCTCTACTTGTTGCTTTCAGTAACAATAACTATACTTACAAACAAGAAACAAAACTAAATTTAATATTTTTTTCAGTCTTTTGTTTTTTATTCAACAATATATTATTGTTTTATTTTAATTTGAAGCTCACTTCACGTTGATTTATAAAGGAATCACAAAAAGGTCTCCATAGATATGATTATGAGATATTAAATACTAGTATATTGTTACGTGTATTTCGGTTCACGCGGCCGTACGGGGTCAGAGGGATAGAATAGCCCCTATACCCTTGGTATATCAATTAAAGTGAGAGAGAGAGTCAGTTTTATAATTACAAATCATAAACACATTTATTCTGGTTATTATCCTTAACACTATTATACAATGATTCCAATTCTTAACACTAGTACAATTACTACTATTCAATTAAGGATTCAAATAAAACCAGCTAGCTTGGTTATTTTCCAATTTTACTTGACAATTACTTAACACCAAAATTAACTTGAATACAATAATAATTTCACTAATAACTTAGTATAAACTTCTCTGAAAATAATTTCCTCTTGATTAATTTCTTAGGTTGAGTTTTGATTTTTGTTTGATAACTGCATGTAATAAACCATAAACAGGTAATCACAATGCAGCTTGAGTTTGAAATAGTATGCATACACTTTACATTATAAACACTTACAGAAATAATCAATTTCAAAAATGTTACAAATTAAACACTACAAAATAATTCTACATCTTGTCAACACCAAGAACAAAACCAGAATGATTAACTCTCTCAAACGCGGAAGTAACCGCTCACTAATTTAAATAGACTTGTCCATTATGCTACCAAAGGGATCCTGAGTTATTGATGCCATCTATTGATGTAATATGGCATTTTTCGTCCGCTATTTCGCTACCATGTGACAATATGTAATTAATAATTTTTTAATAGAAAAAATTACATACTGTTGGTACTGACAAACATAATTAATGATTTACTTTTTGTTAAAAAATGAATAATAGTTTTTTTAATAGTACAACTAAACCAAATTCAGGCACACACTGCTAATTTCAAATCATATTTTCCTTCATAGCCCATGCGATAGTTAAAGTTTCCTCCATTATCCCACTTTACTTCTATCCATCCTTTCACGGGATTAAGATTGGTTATGGTACCTCCGCCTGGAACACCATCCTGTTTTAAAAATTCGTTTATCAATAAATGATTTACTTATACTAAAACAAACGGAAAAAAATGTCCACCTGGTTTCCCCATTTCCAATCATCACCACGTACGACACGTGTACCAAGTGTCAGAACTTTCGCTAATTCGGAACCTTTCAATTTGCATTGTGAGGAAACTGGAAAAAAATAATAGATTTTAAAATGCCAATTAGATTTAACAATAGTTGTAATTACGCACCTGTTGTCAAAGGCACGCTCGTGGTTCCCTCTTCAAAATGAATTTTATCGATTAAATAATTCATTTTGTTGGTTAAATTTGCCTGCATCATTAAATTAAACTTAAATTTTTTGGTATTTTTACTAAACCAATATTACACACTCACCACAGCCGTGTTAAATGCGTCAATTAAAGTTTTTTTTAATTCGTTTGATTGATGTAACTGCTGTTCGATTAATAATTCTAATTTGGAAAATTTAATAAGAGACAGTAATTTAAAATGTAATGAGTTAACATTTATTCCTTACTTAACTTTTCTTCAATTTTTTCCATTTTTTCATCATATGTTTTGCAAGTTCCATTGGCTTGTAAAAAAGCAAATTTAAATTCACAAAAATTAATTAATTAATTTTATTGTTATAAAAGAATTATTATTTAATTAATAATTTTACTTTTGTTTGAAAATTTACCTGGTTGTAATTGCATATCAACATTAATTTTTTGAATTCTTTTCGTGAGTTCTTTTACATTTTCATGCAGTTGATTTTGCTAAATACAAATTTAAAATAATATTCAATTACATAAGCGAATAAAAAAAATTACCTGGCAAAGGACACAATGTTCAATAAATACATTGAAAAACAAAATTGCAGCTATAAATCTACAATTGGTCTTCATTATGTTGGCTAGAAAAAACAACTTGTTAAAAGCAACTAATTTTCATATTATTATACTTATAAAGGAAATATTTATCTTATTTATTTATCTTATCAAGAGTTTTTGTAGAGACTTCCTAATTATGTGTAATTGATATGAATTTTTTTATTACAAGAAAGTAATACAAAGCATAGGTATTGTAATTATTTATAGAAATACCTTGGGAGGGGGAACCGGTGCATAAATTTATCTTTGAAATAGTTTAAAAAAGTTGCTTTTATTTAAAAACATGAATTTTGTAGAAAATATGGCTATTATAATGATATCCTGTAAGTTGGTAGTAAACAGGATACACTCCAACAGGGAGAAACTATACTTTTCCAAAAATTACTACAATTAATTAACTCAGCAAAAAACTATCGGCTTTTATTATATATAAATACTAGTAGAATCCCGGTTTTCTTAAGCAAAATTGCTGCTAAAATTCTGCAATTGAACCACATTGTATTGATTGAAGCACCTTTCATACAACTACTTATATATAGAAAATACTTATATCTTATCTGGCCATTAATGATATCCTATACCTTGTTAGTACACAGGATATAATGCAAGAGGGGAAAACTATAAGTTTTTCCATAAAACTATAATTAATTAAAGCATTAGAAGTAAACTTGTAAAGTCCTTGAATTTACAAAAATATAAAGTGTATTTTGAATTGCAATTGCAAAGGTTGACAAAAGAATTCAAATTCAATTAGTAAACTTTTACTTATTGAAAATCGAAACTTAAGATTTTAAATTGACTTTCAATCACTAGATGGAGCAAACGCAACGAAGGTGGGTGGTAATCACACTTTAACTATGCTTTTACAAAAATCATTATAATTAATTAAAGCTTTACACATTCTAAAAACTGTGGATTTCTGGGCAGTGCTTTATTTAAACAATAACGTATTTATTAGTTTAAATTTGCAGCAATCAAAAGCGGAGGGTTCCGTATAGTAAGTCCTTATGAGTGGCATCTCGTCTTTGGGACCATGGCAAATGTTGAAACTGATAAAACGGTGACCAATGTTAAATACCGATAAAGCTGTCGATTAATTTTGATTGACAGGTTTTGTATATGCTCAGATGAATGAAAATACGGTGACTAATTTAAATTTGTGCTAAATTTAAACTGCGACCACTTTAAATTTAAAACTGTGACCTGATAATTTTTAAATAATATTTTACCAATAGATGGAAAGAGCAGCAGTGGGCAGCAACGAGAACAAGGGAATTGGGCGGCGACAAGAATGAAGACAAAGAACAATAAGCCAGTAATCCCACCAGCAATACAGGAAATAAAGCTGATTTGATTGGTTACGGAGATGACATCATATCAAAACAAGAACATTGCCGTTCTACTATTGGCTGCGACGACTGAAATGCACAACAAATAGGAGGTTGGAAGAAGCATTAGTATGTTAGTTGGCCATTATAGGGGTGCCACTGTCGGGCTTTGGTATTTGAAACTTCCTGTCAATGTGTTAAAATGGTGCAAAAAATTAGCTATTAAAACAATTTGAAGCCAAAGTATCTGGAAAGGAAAAAACACTGCAAAATAGATAATTAAGGATAATATTAATATTTGGGCGCATGTTTTTGTGACCAAACTATATCATGGTCACCGGGCAAGGCGATAATCGTGGAAATCACTTGGAAAACAGGATTTATTCTATTTTAATTTCCAAAAAGTCCGTCACATATTTTAACAATCGCAACAATTTTTGTTGAACATCTTAACGGATCCTACAATAAGAATAAAAATTCTGATTGGTTCAGAAATCACACGGATGTTGAAACTAATTCTGATTGGTTAATGTATTATATTTATTTGTATTCTGAAAAGCGCAAAAGTAACAAATCCCTTTCTAACTTTAAAAATTGCATATTTATAACTACATTTACTTTCCTTACACATAAAGTAATCCAATATTAAACATTGTGAGAGGATTTATTATTCGTAATTATTCGTAATTATTAGTTGTTTTATGTTAATAATAGATGGCGGTGAAATAGGAGAAGAATGACGAAATCATAAGCCAATAGGAAGGAAGCGCGGGAGAACGAAAAATATATATAAAGAAATGATAGTTTTTTCATTATTATCAATGTAATATTTAATAGTAATTAAATTAGTATTAAAGTAGTTATTCATTTGATCTCAATTTAAACATTGAGTCGAGATTACTTTACGAGCGAAGAGACGGTGAGCCACACACGCGAGCAGAAGTAAGAAAACATTGTCATCGAGAGTGAAAGAAATCACAAATATTAATAATGTTTTACTACATTTCAAAGCAATTCTAAGGATATTCAATGATGGAAATATTAATTTGATGCTCATTAGCAGAATTTAAAGTATCATTCAATAAATCAACAACAATCAATTCAACTTGAAGAAATTAATGTTTGTTTTATAACTTTTTATTACTTTGGTTTATAAATTCTTTACGATCAAACTATATTTTTATTTCCAGGTCTAGGACATGACTTTCAAGCAATTTATTGTCCTGACTCAAGCAACAGCAGGAAATCAATGAAAAAAAATAAAAACAAGTCTCCTATGTATTTTCCCGTATCCATAGTAACCATACATAACGATAAAAAGCACCTTTGGCCACAATGCAACAATTTCGGTCAAAGTAAATGAAATATCCTGAACGGATGAACACGAACAAAAGGTAATTTCCACACGATATATTCAAGTATAGTTTCATCCTTTAATCCCGGATCCATTTAGAAATATGCAACGTGTCGCCATAACTCAAACAACGTAAAGAAACTCGCGTCACATCTTCATCGTTTATGCAAATTCATACATAACCGTTTACGAAAAAAACATTCCACGATTTTAAATTCACACCTTATTGGCCTAAGGGAATTTTATCTACAATTTTTTTCCCGGAATTGAGCGCTGCAATCAAACCAGTTTACAAAGCCAATGGGAATATAGTAGCATATCAAAGGTTGTTTTGATAAACATCAGATACTCGAGATGGAAGTCGAAGAACCCGCTAAAAAAGTTATTACTTTTACGATTGATTGTCACTTATTTTAAACTACTTTTCAACTATTTTAAACGATATTTTTATTTATTTTAGGTAGGCAAATTCCCGAAACAAGTATTTTTCGTGCTTGGAAATGAGTTATGCGAACGATTTTCTTACTATGGCATCAGAGGTATTTGATTATATCAATAAATAAGATAATTTTATTGTTTGTAATTATATTCTTTTATTTATTTTATTGATTAGCTGTTCTCATATTATATTTAACGAGACAACTTCGTTTGACATCGGAAACGAGTAAATTGATTTATCATACGTCATCAATGCTCACTTATTTTATACCACTTTTTGGGGGTTTATTGGCTGATATTTATTGGGGTAAATTCAAGTATGTTAAAATAATGTTTTTTTTAATTTTAAAAAATATTTAAATATTTTTTTTGTATTTTTCTAGGACTATTTTATATGTTTCGATTATTTACGCTTTTGGAAATGTGTTTTTATCGTTGGTTTCTATTCCCGATTTGAATCTTAACCCCAAATTGTAATTTTATATTTTAAAAATAATTTTTAATTTTTTTAAAATATTTTTAATTATTTTTAAATAGACCATTGGTTATGGTTGCATTGACTTTAATAGCAATTGGTGCTGGTGGAATTAAACCTTGTGTCGTATCGTTCGGTGGTGATCAATTTGTGAAAGGTCAAGAATCGATGAGAGATAAATTTTTTTCTATTTTTTATTTTTGTATTAACATTGGAGCTGCCATGTCAATGGTTCTATCACCTATTTTTAGAGGTATAAAAATTATTCATAATTTTTTTTAAATAATTTTATTCTTTTAATTAAATAGCCGACGTCAGTTGTTTCGGTGAAGTCGAATGTTATCCATTGGCATTTGGTTTTCCAGCTTTACTTATGGTTATTGCCACCAGTAAGTACTAATATCAAACAAAAATATTATTTAATTATAATGTTTAAACTAGAGTTTAAAGCTCTAGATTTGTTTTTAAATATTATTCATGAAACTGGTTTTGATTTTTTTTTATTCCAGTTTTATTTCTGGTGGGAAAACCCTTTTACAAAATTTTTCCTCCAAATGGAACAGCAGTAGTCGACGTAGTTAAATGTATTTGGGTGAATTTTTTATTTTATTTTTTTAAATTTTAAAAATAATTTATTTAATAAAATATTTTATTTCAGCGCGCTCTGGTGTCGAGGCGCAAATCAGGAGAGAAGAAATCGCATTGGTTGGATTACGCCGAAGATAAATACGAATCGTCGTATATTCAAGATGTTAGAACAGTTTTATCAGTTTTATTACTTTTCCTACCTTTACCAATGTTCTGGGCACTTTTCGATCAACAAGGTTCAACATGGACATTGCAATCGGCCAAACTGAATGGCCGTTTGGTAAATAAAATTTAAAATTTTAATTTTTTTTTTTAAATTTATTATTTTAATTACAGGGTAATTTTGAAATTCATCCAGATCAAATGGACAGTTTAAATGCTATTTTAGTTATAATTTTCGTCCCCATTTTTACATTCGTCGTTTACCCACTTTTGGCGAAATGCAATTTACTCAAAACGTAAAATATCAAATATAATTTTTAAATTTTTTAATATTAATTTTTTTTTATAATTTCTTTGAAAGTCCATTACAAAAGATGTGCACTGGAGGATTTTTAGCTGCAATATCATTTTTAATCGGAGGATTTATGCAATTGAGTATCGAAGCCAAACTACCTCAACCACCATTAGAAGGAACAACCGATTTAACAATGATAAACACCATTAATTGTCCCATCGAATTACATTATCAATCGCAAACAATCAATTTAAATCGCTACGATGTAATATACTAATTTATTTTAAATTTTAATTTTAATTTTCACTCATTTTTACAGTTTTCTACGTTATCCAAATTACAAACGACCGATAATTTCAATGGTACCATTAAATTAAATTGCGAAAATTCCCCAACGATTCAACCTTACGAATTTTCCTTGAAATTCCGCGACGAAAAAGCGTATTCGATCGTAATCGCAAAAAACGACGAAGGAATTCAAATTGAATCGGTAAATTTTCGTTTAATTAATTCCGAAACTTAATTTTAATTTGATTTTTTACCACTAGATGGAACAAATCCGACAACGAGAAACGAGTAAAGCGAAACCTTTTATACGGTAATCGAAACTTTAACATAAAAATCCATTTAAATAAATTTAAAACTTTAGATTCATTTTCACACACCCAAAACCATTTGCAAACGCAACTTTATTATTAACACAACGAGATTTACCTGGAAATTCTGCCGATTTATACCAACAAATAACTTTCAACGAACAAAATCCATTTTTCACTTCATACATCAACGTTTATTCATTAATAAAATGCCAACTTTGTTGGACTCATCCTGATGAGCATAATTGCAGCGAATCACCCTTAATTCATGGCGAAATATCGATATACAAAGGCGGAATATCAGATTTCTTATTAACTCCATTCGAAAACGATACGAATAAAGTAAAATTTCATTTGAAATAAAATAATAAAATTTTTAATACAAAAAAATTATTTTTGCAGATGGAAATGGTTGAAATGATGAGTTTCAGTCCCGACAGTCTTCATATTTTATTGCAATCACCAATGTACATTATAATTACAATAGGTGAAGTGATGTTATCCATTTCGGGTTTGACATTTGCATATAACGAAGCACCACCTGGAATGAAAGCCGTTTTACAATCAGCTTGGCTTTTAACCGTTGCTTTTGGTAATGTTATTGTCATATTAGTCGTTAAATTAAAAGATGCTTTTTTCGCCGATGCTCTCGAAGTAAGTTTTAATTTTTAAATTATTTATTTATTATTAATTTTGTATTTTTTTTAAAATTTTACAGTCGACATATTTTTTTACTTTTGCTATTCTTTTGGCCGTCGATATGTTTATTTTTACCTTACTGTCGATTCGGTATAAGTACAAATCAAAGGATTAAAAAATTTTGTTAAAATATAAATTATAAAAAACTAATTTTATAAAATTAATTTAATTTTTGATTTTTTTTTTTTTGTTTTTTTTTTTGTAAAATTTAATGAAAATAAATTATAACAATTGTAAATCTCGTTGTTGAAATGATTATGAGGCATTGTTGAGTAAAATTTCGATTGGAATTGACATAAAACTATTAAAATGGCAGAACCACAAATGGTAAGGTTTAAAATATAATTTTAAATAAAAATTTACATTTTTAAATTGACATTTTAATCACAGGAGGCCGAACCCGCTGAAGCTGCGCCTCCCGAGGAAGCAAAAGCAGTAAAAAAAACCTTTTTTTAAAAATTAAAATAATTTTTAATTATTTTTATTATTTCCCAGGTACCAAAATTCCCAAAAGCAGTTTTCTTCGTACTAGGATCCGAATTATGCGAACGATTTTCATATTACGGCATTAGAGGTCCGATTTTAACATAAATTTTTAATTATTTAATTCAATTTAAAATTATCATTTTACCAGCCGTCCTCATATTATATTTAACGAGACAATTGAAAATCGAACACGACACGACGAAAAAAATATATCATTTCTTTAGTATGTTAAATTACTTTATACCACTCTACGGTGGTTTATTAGCAGATATTTATTTGGGTAAATTCAAGTAAGTAAAAATATTATTAAAATTATTTAAAATCTTCATTTCATAACCACAAATTTTATTTCTCAGAACGGTTTTATACGTATCGATAATATACGCGTGTGGAAACATATTTTTGTCTTTAGTCAGTATCCCGCAACTCCACTTAACTCCAAAATTGTAAAATAATAATTTATTGATATTATTATAAATTTAATTTACATTACTTTTCAGACCACTCGTGATAGTTGCGCTTTTATTAATCGCGATCGGCGCTGGTGGAATCAAACCATGCGTATCTTCGTTCGGTGGCGATCAATTCGTAAAAGGACAAGAATACATGAGAGATAAATTTTTCTCAATTTTCTATTTCTGTATCAACTTAGGCGCTGCTATGTCCATGATTTTATCACCCATTTTTAGAGGTAATTTATAACCATTTTGAAATAATGTGATAATTTATCATTATTATTTCAGCCGATGTCAGTTGTTTGGGTGAAATGGAATGTTATCCACTCGCATTTGGATTTCCAGCGATTCTAATGCTTTGCGCTACGAGTTAAATTTAATTTTTAATTAGTATTTGTAGCTTTTGAAATTATTTTTTTTATTATTTTTTAGTTACATTTGTTATTGGTAGACCATTATACATAATTTACGCCCCGCATGGAACTGCTGTTGTCGATATCGTTCGATGCATTTGGGTAAATTTTCATATAAAAATCACTAAAAATTTATTTTTATTATTTTATTTAAGCATGCGATAAAAATGAGACGTAAATCAGCGGATAAAAAGGATAATTGGTTGGATTATGCAGACGATAAATACGATCCTGCATATATCGATGATGTACGAACTGTGCTTGCAATTATGTTTTTATTTATACCATTGCCAATGTTTTGGGCACTTTTCGACCAACAAGGATCGACATGGACATTGCAATCGTCGAAATTAGATGGGAGAGTCGTAAATAATTAATTTTATATAATAAATATTTTTTTTTTTAAATATAATTTCGTAGAGTGAAAAAGTGGAAATTCATCCAGATCAAATGGATAGTATGAATGCGATTTTAGTCATCGTTTTTATACCCGTTTTTACTTTTCTTTTATATCCACTATTGGCTAAATGCAGATTATTAAAAACGTAAATAAAATTTTAATTTTATTTTTTTAAATTTAAATTTTATATTTTAGTCCGTTACAAAAAATGACAACTGGTGGATTTTTAGCATCGCTCGCCTTTTTACTCGGAGGTTTTATCCAATTGGCTATCGAAGTATTAAAATTAGATTTTTATATTTATTAAAATTAAAATATTAAATTTTAGGCTCGACTTCCAACACCACCACCACCGGGCACTAGTGATATAATGATGATAAATACAATGAATTGTCCAATCGATTTAAAATTGAGTGGATCGTCAATTCGTTTGAAAAATTATGACGTAATTATTTATTTTTTAATGATTATTTTAAAATACTAAATTTTTTTTCTAGTTTCACATGTTTAAGGAATTTAAAAATGCGAATGTTAAAGGCACAATTTGGTTATCCCCCACATGTCGTAAACAAGCGCCGAACGAAACTTTAGCTGCAAGCGAAGATTTTAAATTCACAGTTCGCCATGAAAAAGCGTATTCAATAGCTATTTACATGACTGAAGATGGAGTCCAAGTGGGAAAACCAGTAAAATATACATAATTAATTAATTTAAATATTTAAAAAAAAATTTAAATAAATTTTAATAGGAAGAACAACTAAGAAAACGAGACATGAGCAAAGCATCGCCTTTCGTGCGGTAAGAAAAATTTTAAAAAAATTTTTAAAAAATTTTAAAAAAATTTTAAAAAAATAAAAAATTCTAGATTTATATACATAGGAGAAAAACCATTCCCAAATGCAACAATGTTACTAACCCAAAAAGATTTACCCGAAGAATCAAAGAATTTATACCAACAAATAACATTCGAGGGTGATTCGGTTATTTCTGATTATTCAGCCCTTTATTCACGAATTAAAGCCGAACTTTGCTGGGCCGATGAAAATCGTACAAATTGTAGTAGAAAAGTGAGATTTACGAAAAAATTTTCAGTTTACAAAGGTGGAATTTCCGATTTTCTAGTCATTTCTAAACAAAACAATACAAGGGTTTGTATATAAAATCAAAATTTTTTTTTAAATTTTAAAATTTTTTTACTTTTTAGTTTGATTTGATCGAAATGGTGTCATCTACTGCCGATAGCATTCACATATTAATTCAATCGCCAATGTACGTTTTAATAACGGCTGGTGAAGTGATGTTATCCATTTCAGGCTTAACTTTTGCATATTCCGAAGCTCCGACCGGAATGAAAGCCGTTTTACAAGCCGCTTGGCTTATGACTATTGCTTTTGGTAATGTTATTGTACTTATTGTGATCGAAATTAAGGAATTAGTAGCTGCTAATACACTCGAGGTAAGACACTTTTATTTTTATAATTTTTTTTATAAAAATTCATTTTTCAGTCGACTTATTTTTTCGTTTTCGCTGCTTTGATGGCCGTTGATATGGTCGTGTTTGCTATACTTGCAATTCGTTACAAGTATAAAGAAAAAAGATAAAGTGGGTTTGGGAAAAATTTTTTTTTAAATAGAAAAAATTGTAAAATACAAATTTTGGGAATTTGTAAATAAATTTTAAATTTACGCGCTATTTTGTTTCCTTCTTTTCCCACCAGAATTCGATAAATGTATTAAAGTCATGTGCTTCGATGGGGCAATGGCTTCGCTTGTCAAGTCATGATGTTTAACTCATGTTTGAAGTTTTATAATCACAAGGTAAGTTGATTTTACAGTTTATTCCTAATTTACACTTAAATTCGACATAATCAAAACGAGACAATCTATTAAAATTAAATTAAATTGTTTGACAATTCTAAACTTCAACTACCAAAATGCATTGCGTCATAACATAAAATTAATCATTTCCAGGCAGTGACGGATTAAAGGCCCCACATTTTAAGCGATAATAAAAAAGGGCCTCTCAGTTCTCAATGTAATTTTAATGTAATTCCAATATAAAATAAATCTCAAATTTATAAATTTAAAAAATAATTTATTTAATTAAAATTTTTTGTTTAAAATTTTAATTTAAAAAAAATAATTTTTATATTTAAATATTCTAAAAAAAAGTTATAAATAATTGTCTTTGTCATTCGATATAAAGTTATCAAATAACCTTATTGTTGTCATTTAATATTTCCGTATTCAATTGTAATCGTGTCATTTTAAATCGTATTGAATTTCCCCATTCGATCAGTAGATGTCGTTGTTTGACTCTGATCGACGTTACCCACTATTCAATCCCGCGCGTAAAAAGCAATGAAAACGTATCCAACGTCTTTTTCCGGGCCCCAGCTTAACGGAAGCATGACTACTAAATACTGGATTACAACACTGCATCTTTCAATATTAATAGTATTACTATGCCATACTACTACAAACAGTTTAGCAGGTAAAAATAAGCGATTTTAAATTTTATTTAATTTAATGAGAGCAGTCATTCAACTTCTATCCAACCATTAATTCACATGGCGTACGTGACTACATTTGCTATTGTACAAAAGCCGGTGAAAATAAAAAAATAAAAAAAATAGGTGAAATCAACTAAAAAGATAAAAATACAATAAAGAAATGATTAGTTTCAACTATTTACTATTATTTTGATAAAATTTAAGTCACCTTTTAAACGTTAGATAATAAAGGTGACCTTCACGGTAATAAAAGGGTTAAAATCGTTTTTAAAAAAAAAAAATTCAAAATTGTCAATTAAAATAATTTTTTTTTTATTTTTAGCACATGAAACATCGTCTATAGCAATATTAGCCAAAGATAATGGATTAAGTTTACTCAATTTATCTTCATCGGAAGAGGAAAATTTAATATTAGCCGGAAGTATTTTCTATACGACCGATTTTTATATTAATCGCAATGGATTTACTCAATTATTTTGGAGCGACATCAAACAAGAAACTATTCGATCTGCTTTTCTTATTAATTCAAGTAAATATTTTAATTTAAAAATATTTTAAAAATTAAAATAAAAATTTAATTTTAAATTTTTGTCATTTCAGCGTTACGGAATTTGACTTTACTCGATTTAAAAGATACTTGGGAAATTGGAAATGTTGCTATTGATTGGTTAGCTGGGAATTTATACTGGGTTGTGAATTCACGTGGAAGAATTGATGTTGCTAAAACCGATGGTACGAATCATTGTACGGTTGTGACTAACATCGTTAAACCACGAGCTTTGGCTTTGGATCCAAACGAACGGTTGAAAAATCATTTTTGATTTTTTAATGTTTTTTTTTAATTTTTTTTTATTTTTTAGGTTGATGTTTTGGTCCGATTGGAGTGATTTATCACCACGAATCGAGCGAAGTACATTGGCTGGTGGTGATAGAAGAAGTATTTATGTTGTCGATGATGTTGAAAAGTTCGGTTGGATCAATGCTATTGCTTTGGATCGAGTGAAGAAACTTATTTATTGGGTCGATGCGAAGTAAATTTTTTATAAAATAATTTTTTTTGTTTTTAAATTTAAATATTTGATTATTTCTAGATCACATTCGCTACATGTGTCAAATTACGACGGTGGGAATAAAAAATTATTACTTAAAGATGAAAATTTCTTATCCGAGCCATTTTCTCTTGATTTTATTAACGAGAAATTAATTTGGTCCAAATATTCGAGCAAAGCTGTGATCCAAGTAAATAAAAATTAATTTTTTTAAAATAAAAATATTTATTTTTTAAATATTTCTAAGGTGAATTTAAACCAAGTTCCTTTAACACCCGTTACAATTTACGTTCAAAACGACGTATTTGGTGTAAAGATTTTATCGTCGATTCAACGACAACCGAGTTGGGCGGAAAATGAATGTGTTTTACCATCTGGAGGAAAAAATTGCTCTCATTTATGTTTAAAACATAAAATTGGTATTGATAAGTGCGTTTGTCCTTTCGGAATGAGTTTAAAGAATGATGATCGCACATGTATTGGTAAATTCGTCATTTCAAAGTAATAAAAATTGAATAAAATAATTTTTTTAATTTAATTTTAGCTCAACGAATGGTTTTGGCATTGGTTACGCAGACTGGCAAAGGACACAAAATGATTTATTATAAGGATCCTAAGGATCCAATGCGGTCTTTATCGTCTTTAATACTCAAAAAAGTAAAAATGTCATTTAAATTAATTTTTTTAATTTAAAAAATTCTTTAAAAGGAATCGGTTATCAAAAGTATTACATTTTCGCATTCACAAAATTTACTCGTTTGGTTCGATAAATTTGATACGAATATTTATTATCGAAGTCCGAAAAAAATTGGAAATTTTGTCGTCCCCAGCGGTAAAATAGAAATTTTAAAAAAATTTTTAATTTGAAATTAAAAATAAAATTTTATTCTTTAAAGATACGACGTCAATTGCAGTTGCAGCTCATTCATTTGCCGAATACGTTTACATAACAATTGAAGGTGAATTTCCATCCATCTCCGAATGCTCTTTCACAAGCTACGTTTGTGTTCCGATCGTAGTAGAAAACGTTTACAAACCTAGAAATTTAATATTAATTAATAAAAATTTAATTTGGCTCGATTTTCTCAACGGTAAACAATTCATTGAAAAATTTTCGTTAAAAAATATTAAAAGAGAAACAGTTTACACCGGTACAAACATCTGTTGTAAGTACATTAAAATCTTATTTTAAATCAATTTCTAATTTGATTTTGCTATTTCTGTAGGTTTAACGTCCGATGTTATCACTAAAAATGTTTATTGGTTGGAAAATAATAAATTATCAAAATTGAATCTCGAAAACAACGAAATAATTCAACTCGATATCGATCTCAAATCTGATTCTTCATTATTAGCCATTGTCAATGGATTTGCGTACGTTAAAAACAAGGATTCGATCGTACGTCAATACGATTTAAACACCAAAGATTGGATATTCGTATCATCAGCCGAAGAAAACGTCACCGCCATCGTCGCTATCGAAGTTTCGGGTGTGGAAACGAACAATGAAGCGATTTACGACGATTTAGAAGCGATAAATCAAATATCTATCGATGCACAGTTAAAGAAATTCGACGAAAAATGCAATTGCGTCAATGGTTTTTGCGTCGATGTTAAAGAGGGATTAATTTGTGTTTGCAACGATGGATATTCGGGTTCACGATGCGATCTAAACGATTGTAACGATTATTGTGTTCATGGAACCTGCGAAATGCATTTTGGGAAACCGATTTGTAATTGTGATTTGAATTGGTTCGGTCTCAAATGCGATTCGACTGTTAATTCTATTTGTGCGCATGATCAGTGCGAGGAAAAGGAAAAACGCTTAAATGATTTACATTCGCAATGTAAGTTTTTTAATTTTAAATATTTAAAAATAATTAATTTTAAATTTTATTCAAGTTCGTGCTTTATTTTTGGTTTCTGTGCCGGTCATCGCTTGTCTAACGTTGACGACATTTGCATTATTTTTCTTGTGGATGAGGTATTGTTTATTAAATAATTTTTTGTGTTAAATTAAATTAATTAAAATAATATTTAAATTTACAGAACTCGGCATTTATTAAAAGCAGTTAATAATTACCGAGAAGTTGAAGAAAAAGGTAAAGGATTTTGGAGTTCGTTGATATTCGTACCGTCGATATTGAAAACCAATGAGGACATTAAAGGGTTATTAGATGATCAATTAAATTTACCAAATACAAATGTTTAAAAAATTAGTTTTAAAAAAATTAGCTAAAAAAACTATTTTGCATTTTTCTTTAATTTTATTTCTTTAATTTTTAATCATTTTTCGTGTGTTCAGATTTGTATAAAAATATGCAAAAAAAAAAACCGATAGAAAAACGGTTTTTAAGTATTGTAGAATTTAATTTTACTGTAAAAAAATGGAAATTGGTCGCTGTCTGAGCACTCATTCTACGAAAGAATAGTGGATTTATAAGTCAGGGATCATTTTCCTTATATTGCATTTAATATAACTGATTTTGTGTTGAATTTTTATTCATAATTTAGTATGGCAATTTATAGTTGTTACAAATTTTATTTTTTGATCCCGGGAATTAATTCTTCACTTGCACTCGTTTTGAGAAGGAACAGTGACTTTATGGAGGAGAATTGATTCCCTTTATTAAAGCTGCAGCCAGTGTTGCAAATAAATCAATTAAATGATATTTAAAAGTCTTTTATTTCATTATTACAAAAACTTGAAAAATTATACAGTTTTGTTCATCAATCCAGACATGATTAATCGCACAAATCAAAATCGTTTTAAAAAAATGAGTAAAATAAAAATATCAATTTCTACTATTAAAATGTAAATAAAAAAATTATATTTATTATGAAATAAGTTGAAATTAAATATTTAAAATATATAAATTATTAATGGATTAATTACGTCTGATCCGAGTCAAATGACCGATCCGAACTAACCCGACTTCAGCACACGGTCTGGTGTTAAATCCCACATTTAATGATGGCAGCGGTCGAGGTTCGTTGTTGTTTTGACAATAGTGGAAAACTAGGCTAAATATATCCGATAAATTAAAACTATTAATTAACATCAACGAATCGAATTAACTATGAAAAACGGAGATTTAAATAGTGACGTAATTGAGTAAAGAAAATTGCCAATTAACCACAATACAACACGAATAAGTCAATTGTTGTTTTTATCGCACTCGTGGCTGATTCATGTCATTACCAGTTAAATATCTATACAGATAGTGGTAAGGAATTTACGAAATACAAACTAAAATTCTATTTAAAGTTATTTATTAAGTGTTACATGGTATTTTAAATAATATTTTCTATTTTTATTTGTAAATAGGCGTGACCGTGTGCATCGGTGATGGGAACTGCTTCAACAAAATTTCGTAAATATTTACAAAACGGTGACGAATATGCAGCCATGCAAGTTTTTCAAAGTTCGCCGGATCTGCAGAGAAATTTAGATCCTAATATGTCATACGGAGATGCCTATAATCACAACACTCCATTGCATTTCACTGCCAAACACGCTATGAAACATCTTTTACGGTAATTTGATATGATAAAATCAACTATTTTTGTTTAATTAATTTTTTAATTTTTTTTAAGGACATTTTTAAACGATCTTGGTGGAAATCCCAATAAGAAAAACACGAGAAATGAGTCGAGTTTGCACACCGTTTGTCAAGTTTTGCAAGCAAAGAGTTTAAGTACTCAAGAAAGACGTAGTATGTGCACTGTACTCATTTTACAATGGCAAGGACCTGTTTTAGAAAATGGACAATATGAAAAAGTCGATTTGACAGCTATTGATGAGGTTTTTAATATTTAAAAAATTTTTAAATTTCCACTTTAAATTTAATAAAATTATTTTTTATAGAGGAAAAATACGGCTTTACATCATGCAGCTGTTTCTGGGTTAAAAAAATGCGTTGAAGTATATAAATAATAATATTTTTTAATATATTTTATTTTTAAAAAAGATTTTTGAAAATATTAAATTGAAAATTTTTATTTTTAGCTTCTCGTTGCTCATGGTGCTCCATTGTTTGTTGAAAATGACGATAATATGACACCGTGTGATTTGGCAGAAAAAGCAGGGCATCTTGATATTGCACTATTTTTAGAATCTAAAATGGTTTTCGTAAGTTTTTTTTATTAAAAATAAAAATTTATTTGCATTTAATTTTCACATTTCTTTCAAGACTGAATCTGCTGACACGGTGAACGAGGCTGATCTTCTAATAAACATTGATTTTTCCGAAGTAAAAATAGATGAATAAAAATGAATAAAATTTAAAAATTTCAATTATTCCAGGCCTACAGTGGATTGCGATCGCAGGATTTACAAGAAGCGAAAGATCAATTATTAGTCGAAACATCGGACATGCTTCACGTACCATTATTTACCGCTGAAGCTCTTCTTCGAAACAACGGTTTAATTTAAATTTATTAATTAAACGCTCAATTAATTTCCATTTATTTTAATTGTTTCTTAAGATTGGTCGCGTGAGTCATTACTGGAAACGTGGATGAAAGATCCGATTGGTTGTTGCGAAAAAGCCGGAGTTCAAACACCTCCGAGTGCTTTACAATTGGCTGCATCTCAACAAGGCGAATTAACGGACGAAGTTGTTGCTTACGAATACCAGGAAGAGAGTTTGAACTCGCCTATAAGGACAACACCGATGGAGGCGGAGATTATGGTAATTATTTGTTATTATTTTTAAATTAAAAATGTGAATTAAATTTTTAATTTTTAGTGCGAAATTTGTACTTGCGTCTTTGAGCCGACCGAAGAACCAGTTCCTGCTGCCTGTGATCATTTTTTTTGTCGTGCGTGTTGGGAAAAGTAAATTTTTATTTTATTTTAATTATTATTTTCATTTTTAAATTTTTTTTTATTAATTTTTAGGTATTTGAGCGTTAAAATCCAAGCCGGCGATGCTCACATAATGTGTCCGGCATTTGGTTGTTCACGTTTGGTACCAATCGATATAATTGAAAAATTAGTATCGGCAGATATGGTTCGAAGATATCTTCAATTCGACATTAAAGCATTTGTCGAGAGTAACCCGACCATCAAATGGTGTCCGTTTCCTGGTTGTGGACGTGCAGTTCGATTTCCATTCGTCGAATCAGCTTCGGTTTTCGCATCTTCGAAGACATCGCACGCTGTCGATTGCGGTAGTGGACATTATTTCTGCTGGGAATGCCTCGGCGAAGCGCATTCGCCGTGCTGCTGCGAGAAATGGAAACAATGGCATCAGAAAATCGCTCAAGTTAAACCAGAAGAACGTAAAAGAAAATTTTTCTTTTAAATTTTAAAAGAAAATTTAAATAAAAATTTGTATTTTTTTAGTTAAATCAACTTGTGTCGAGACTGAAGATGCAGCTAATTGCTTGTGGTTAATAACAAATTCAAAACCATGTCCGAATTGTAAATCTCCGATACAGAAAAACGAGGGTTGCAATCACATGAAGTGCTCTAAAGTATTAAAATTTTTTTTTTTGTTTTTTAAATGAATAATTAATTTTAATTTAAATTTTAGTGCAAATTCGATTTTTGCTGGGTTTGTTTGGAAGCGTGGAAAAAACACAGTTCGGCGACCGGTGGATATTTCCGTTGCAATCGATACGAAGCAGTTCACAGAGCCGAAGAAAGACACGGGATGTTGATCAGTGTCGCCGAATTACGCAATAAACAAATGCAAGAATTGAACCGATTCGTTCATTATTATACGAGATTTCGTAACCACGAAAATAGTCACAAAGTAAAAGAAAAAAATTAATTTATAATTTTTTTAACAATTTTTTGTTTTTAAATTTAAAAAAAATTAGATGGAAGAACCATTACTTGAAAGTGCCAAAGAAAAAATGTTTCTTCTTGCAAGCTCAATGCCGGATTTAGAATGTAATTAAATTAATTTTATTTAGTTAAATTAATTTAAATTTTTTTTTTTAAACAAAAAGCCGGTTCAGGCGAAATGGAAACGAAATTCGTTAAAGACGCAGTCACCGAATTATTAAAATCACGACGTGTTTTATGCGGTTCCTACGTTTATGGGTATTATTTAGAGGACAACGGCTACAACAAAACCATATTCGAATTTATGCAGGTTCAACAATCAACTTTTTAAATATTTTAAAAAAATATAAAAATTTATTTTTCAATCAGAACGAACTCGAAGAATGTACCGAAAAACTAGCGCAAATGGTCGCCCGACCTTATTTACGTACCCCACGAGTAAAAATAATGCAAACGACAGCCAATGTTAAACGCAAACGACAGGAATTTGTGATGTCCGTAGCTAAAGGGTTAATACCACCAGAAACACCCACTAACGCACGTCCATTCGGTCGTAGACGATTTCCAGCTTTCGGCAGAATGGATTCGGGTGAAGACGTAATAAAAATAATTTTTAAAAATAAAATAAAAATTTTAATAAAAATATTTTCAAGGAACAATTGACTCAAGCGATCGCCGAAAGTCTTCGCGATATGGACCCTAACGACCCATGGGTTAAAGACAGTCGTGGATTACATACTAATCTCACTGCCATCTACGATTGGCCCGAATACGACAGCGACGAAGACCTCGAAATGAATCAGGCATTGGCAGCGAGTATTTTGGGTGAATGCGCTCGAAATGGATGCAATAGACTGCGTGCAAGGAATCCACGGACGGGCGGATTACACGATTATTGCAGTTTAAGATGCAGTAAAGTGGCTAAAGGCAGTGAAACCGAAGGTAATTTTAATTAATACAATTTAAAAAAAAATTTTTTAATTTAATTTTTAATTTTTAATAGAAAATTCAGTAGTTTACACATCCGATTACCAAATGGAGCTTTTAATAGCATTGGAAATGAGTCGATTACAAATGATACAAGATATGGGTCGTCAACGTGAAAATAATGAAGAAAATATCGAAGAATCGAGCTCAGGGTGAGAAGTTGTGATTGAAATTTTGTGATTTTTTTTTTTAATTTTATTTTTATTTTATTTTTTAATGCGAATTGCACTTATAATTTTAATTATTATTATTTTTTAACCAAAGACATTTTTATTATTATTATTATTATATAATTATATTATGTTCAATTAATTAATTTTTTTTTTTAAATATATATATTTGATTATTTTACTCGGAATGATTTTTATGTATACCAAATAATGCAAATGATTATTTTATAATTTACATTTTGCATGAATTATTTTTAAAAAAAAAATTAAAATTTATTTACCATTCAAAAATTTATTTAATTCACATCAAAGTTTAACCATTAACAGCATACCTAACTCATCGTTGCAACTCATTAACGACCAACAAATAGGTATAATTAATTCAACTAATTTAAATATTCAAAAAACCCAAAATTTCACTAAAAAAAAATTTTAATTTTTTAGACGCTCAAATTGACCAAACGGAAAAACTCAATTCAACAATAGACGAATTAACGAAACCAAACGACCATTCATCACCAACAAAACAATCGTCATTCGACACCGACACATTCGACAACCCATTCGGCCCCAGCAGTAGTACGACCATCGACCGAAAATACATTACGTTTAAAAGTACCAGCACCGGTTGTTTGGATCGATGCATCGATCGTAACAATCGTTTGACCGCTTCGACCGGCAATTTGGTCACTCATTCCGACCACGATTGGGACCGTCGGACGGCGCTTGATTTCCTCCGACAACCGTCCGAATGGTTCCTGACGTCCACGGCCAGTTTGGCCGTCACTCAGGACGATTTCAGCGAATGCGATCAACACAACAATCGTTTGGTCGCGAGCACTGGTAATTTATCACGTGGTCACAACAACGTTTCGTCTAATCCAAGTCTACGACTTGTGTCCAGCGCCTTAGATATCCCCGAACGTCGTAATTGGGGCAGTGCGAGTAGTTTAGGTGCTAATCATGTCCATGATAATGTTAATGGAAATTGTTTTAAACAGACTTGTCGTTTATCGTTACGTAAACAACAACATTTATTAAATCATTGGAATATTTTTCTTTGATTTTTAAAATTTTTTTAAAATTTTTTGTTTAATTTTTTGTTTTAAAAAAAATCGTCGCTTTTTAGACTTTCGTGCGCTTTTAAAAACATTTTTAAGTGTCGTGTGAACGTGATTGTTGTCACTTTTAATTTGTTTTTGTTTTTTGGGGAAAAATTTAAAATTTTCATTTTTAAATGTCCAATTTTTAAATTTTTTTTTTTTAGATTTAAATTTTACAATTTTTTTTTAAAAATTTCTTAGTTTGTGATTGTTATAGGGAATTAAATTATATTCAAATTCTAATATAAATTTTTAATTCATTTTAACTATTTTTTACTTCTAAAGAAAAAATTCTATTTAAAAACCAATGGAAAAAAAAAATCTGTGATTCTTTTTTTTTTTTTAGGTTTTAAGAGAAATAAATGTTTTTATAATATCTTATTATATTCATTCCGACATTTCCTCGTGATTTTCATGTTCGTGGTGTCCATGAGGAGGTTTTAGTCCAGTTATTTCGGTAAAAGCAATTGTTGCTGCAGCAGCAACCAATCCGTATGCCATTCCACGACTGAAGAAAAACCAAAAACGACCCAAAGTTGTGCCTTGGGAAGGCACGTAACGCCATACTTCGTTTCTAAAATTAAATTCATTATTTTAGTTGTTATTTTTAATTATTTAAATTTTTTTTTGCTACCGAAGCCACGGATCTTTTAATCCTTTGGCCGCGAGTCGTTCTTGAGTTCTCAGAAGCTCGGGTGAATCTTCCACCTTGAATTTACGCCAGTCGGGGATTTCGTAAGGACGACCGCCTTTTGGACTCGCAACCATGTTGATTAAATGTTTTAAACGGTTTGGTGTGTTGCTTTAGAAGGTTAAGAGAACGTCCATGTTTTTCTATCTGTAAATAATTGACTAGAGAGAGCGCGGTACTCGCTTGTGTTGGATCTGTCGGTAGAGGGTTTTAAGTTTCGATTGTTATGACTTTCGGTTTACGAAAATATGTATCATTCCGCCCAACCGAAAAAATAGTCCGATCATTGGCGGCAAAATCGTCTTCAATTCAAATCATCCATCAAACTCAATAAATAAATTCCAACATTAAAATCTCAATAAATTTCATTCAAATCCTTTACCTCAAAATGAAATTTGCATATAAAAGTTTATTAAATATTCATTTACAGTTTAATACGGATCACTTAACTTTCTATTTTCATTTCAACCAATTCATTATCAATCAAACACACCCAAAATTAATATAAAATTAAAAAATCTTAAAAAATTCTTATTCACACTCGTTCTGGTTTAAGGCAACTGTCCTACATTTAATGGAGCAAGCGGAAAATCGTTCGAGTCAGTCTGGTGACCTCACACAACCAGTCAAGAAGAAAGCGATTTCGTACTGCAAAATATTCATTATTTACCTCATTTTCATCTAATTTCATGTTTGTTGTTTAGTCTTGGAGAGGAGGATGGCGGGAGCTTACGCCGGCCCAGCGCAATGGGTTAAAAGTCACTTTGTCAAAGAAAAACATCATTACGATAGACCGAGAGAAGCGCAAAATCAACGTACGAAGGTAAAATTAATGCAAGAAAATAACCTTGGTTAAGTATTTGGATCGAATTTATAACTTGTTTCGAGTTTTGATGTATATATTTGTACAAGGATTTCTGCTTGTGTTCATTTGCGTGTGCTTATTCCATCTCTGGTTTTTAATCTTTGATGGGAATCTTGTATTGAATCAAATGTGGGTTGAGACGTGGTTTGTTGTTTGGGGGGAATTGGGGTAAGGTAAGATGTGGTTTTTTTGGATTTTTTTTTTTTTTTTTTTTTTTTTTTAATTATGGGGGTTTTTTTTTTG